>VOPJ01016117.1:0-80605 GCA_014673585.1 Semibalanus balanoides | reverse complement strand
AAGCCCATGAACAACAAGACCAGACCCAGACCAGTCCGGTTAAAATGCATAATATTGAGGCCCATGCCCGGTCCGGCCCATCCATATTAAAGGGAAATAATCACCTTTATTTTTTGTTTGCACCAATTGCTTAGGCTTCGGTTATGAAATGGCAATGATTTAATTTAAATTTAATAATTACATAAAATTATTTCTTCATTAAAATTTGGTAAGTTTTTACAATTTAAAATAAAGTACGTATACTTCTTTCGAGACTCATGAGCAGTGTGCAGCACTCATGAGCAACAGTGTCATGAGCATAATTATTTTAACAATATCTGCAACCATTATCCTAACATATTTACTTGCATGCTATTAACGAGAAATATTAGGAATATAAATCACGCACCGGTGTATTCTGTGGCTTTTGACTCATCGAAACGCTTTAGGTCAAGCATTTATGCATACTGGATTCAGACTTGGGATTCGGACATGGATTTGGGATTAATCTTAGGTCACCACTGCTAAGTACTAACCCATTATTTTATTGTTATCATATAATTGGCAAAAATTCATTGTTGTGTCCTATATCGATTTATTAAAACATAATTACTGGTTAAAACAATAGGTATGGTTGTCAGTAAAAAAAAATGGCTAGCTATCAAAATGGCTCAAAAATGGTCATAACCCTTGCCCACCCAATACGCATTAAAGTAAAAATAGCATAACCCCAGCCCTGACAATCGGAAGAATTGAGTGGGCACCCATGGGTGCACCCGATCCATGAAAAACACTGCAGTTCGCGTACATGAATTTTACGTCAATCTTTGAAACAAGTTAGCAATTGCGTCGAAAAAAAATGAGATATACCGATTTTAGTGGCGTCAGTATACGGTATTTTTGGTAGAAAATAGCTAAATGTTGGAAAAATTGTAAAAAAATCAAGTTTTGAAGCAAATTGCAAATAAAAGCGTTAAAACACGTGAAATAACAAGTTCTACAAAATGTCTGTCTCTGATTACAAAAAATAAAATACCCCAAAATTGGCATTTTTAACAAAACTGACTATAAAATCCGAAATTTGGTGAATTTTTGCTCCCCCCAACTTCAAATGACTTCCTACGCCCCTGAGTATTTCCCATTATTTGAAGGATATAGGTTTAAACGACTGAATTTAGCATTAAATGAATCTAATCACAGCCAAACCTATCTCCTTCCAGGGAAGGTGGAGACCAGGAGTTCGCGCAGTGGGTGGAAGACGACGACCTGGACTCGCCCCAGTCGTCCGCACCGCCCGATGCCGCGCCGAAAGCATTCTTCCCGGTGGCTGATGTCCCGACGTGGCTGACGTCACCCTGGGAGAAGGCCTGAGCAGGTTCGAGTATGTGTGTCGGGCTGTGACAAATACAGGTGTTCCGTTCTTATTCGATTTTGTTTCGACGTACACAAGTTTCCTTTAAATCCTAAATCATGCTGGTGCAAGTCCAGTTCTGAGTGTGGCAGCCTAACAACCAAGTCCGCGCATCGCATTGATTCAACGAGTTAACAAAGTAACATTGATCACCTATTACAAGTGGCGATGCTTTGGACATTTATCCGGGCGAGCGCTGATATTCAACGCCCAAAACTCGCATCGATTCAGCAAACCTCGATGTGTTTTGTGTCAAGCTTCCAGAACTCTTAGCTTTCCACAATTAGCATGGTTCTATTGCCACAAACGGTCGAATACATTTACCCACATGACTATGGAGTGGTTCCTGGTTCTGTTGATACTAATTCTGTTAAAAGGGGGATCAGTATCAGAGTTACGTAATTACATGAGGGGGGGTTCGCTTCAGCATGATACTTTGTGACAAGGGGGTGGGGGGAGTCGAAAATCGGCAAGAAAATGCGTTACGTAATTAATGGAACTAAGTCGGGACGTCATTTGATATAATCAGCTGACGGCGTGGCATAACTCAGCTGACTGCGTAGTGTTAAAGGCCATAGACACAAAAAGTAAGTCGTTTTACCCGTTAAATGAAGTTCAGCTTAGCATTGAGAGGCCTTGAAATGGATCAGGCTATTTTTTATAATTTAAAATTTAAAGCTAGTTTTAAGCTAACGCTGCTTCGATATTCGTGCTAGTGATACTCATACGTCATAATGATACGTAATATGACGTAATTTAAAGACACAGTAACGGCTGCAAATTTAAACGCCATGTGAGGAAACATTTTGTCACAAAAGCGCCAAAAACGCAACGTGTCCTTTCTTAGCTTAATTTCGCTCCATTCTTGCAATAAGTCTACATTTTTATTATTTAAAAGAATATAGCAAATGTCCTTCTATAACGTGAGGTATCTCACATAACTAAGAACTAAGCCGTTTTCCGATGATTGAGGAACAACTTAACGGCCTATGGCCTTAACACTACGTCGTCAGCTGAAGAATGCCATGCTACTTTTATGACGTCACACTTAGGTCGCGTATTGGCGGCGTCCTGCCCCCCCCCCCGGGTCAGTCTAGCCCGACCTCACAGCTGCTGCTCAGGGTCAACGGCGACCTAACGTCTGTGGACCGGACACGTCACCGGGATAATGGCACTACTCAGCTGGGCGGCAGACAACCGCACTTATGCAGGTGTGTGGGGCGACGACTCACCGCACTTGACCTAACGCAATTCAGCGGACACATGTTTCGACCGAGTTTTTATGGAGAGTCGTCAGACCCACAGCTGAAGCCTGGCCGGCCTTCGCTCGGAGTTTCCCGAGTCAGCGACCGTGCTGCGAACCCAGCTGGCCACGGGGTTTCATGGCCCCCGTGCCCCCCCCCCTTGGCTACGTCCCTGGAATGGTGCATTCTCACATTCGGACACACGTAACCAAGTTAGTAAGGATACACGCCATTCATTCAGACTAGGTAAGATAGGCCCTGGTCATGTCACTTAAAAACACACAGAACACCATTTCCGTAGCATATACACACGAATAACAAACTCTAGAATCAGAATATCAGAATGTCTGCTAGAACCTGGTAACTCCGATCCTCGAATCGGGCCTTGGGTGAAATGCGAAATTTGTCATCGGTAACACGGTCTTAGTCGGCAACATTCGGTCGATGTTGACATGTGTCTCAGTTTGGTTGGTCACTATTGCTGCTAATGCAGCATGCTCCCTCAAATATGTTAAATAAGGTAGGTACGTTGCTATTTTTGTACTGTTAAGGATTGTGATATGCCTTTTCTGGCATATTCATACTTACTTATTTGCATGTTTGCAAATTGCATGCATGTTTTGCATGTTTAACTCTCGCCCGGGTAGGGGGTGGATGTCACCCCTCGGTTTTTCCCAAATAACTCTCGTATTTTTTTACCGATCGCAATGCAACTTTCAGTACCATATTGCTTAACGATTTGACACATACTCATAAAATTTCGAACTTCCAACGTTCATGACCCGTGACCTATGACCTGTTTTCAAGGTCATGTCAGGCGAAACTGGGGTCCCGTAGTATCGATCCTTGTTATATGTGCAGTTTTCGAGTGTTTGACGTTCAGGAGCAAATGCAAAGGTATTTCCAGGTGACAGGTGTCAGGCGCGGATCCAGGATTTCGGTCAGGGGAGGGCGCCTAATACGCGCCATAGGCGAGACCCGGCTCAGATGGGGGCGCGCGCTTAAGCGCCCCCGCTGGATCCGCGCCCGGGTGTCTATTTCCAGGTGACAGGCTGATTTCAAATCTTGGAGCCATTTGACATAATTATATGCTTCACTCCAGGGTCATGCGCTTCCGAAGATCAACCGAGGTGATGGACTTCACATGACCTGACATGACCTTTTTGCAATTTGTCAGTTTTTTGGTCGTTTTGTGATGCTGATTTCAAATTTGGCATGGAGACGTATTGTAGGGGGTATGTCACTAACACGCATTGGAGGGGGGGTACTATGTGCCTTCCCTGAGATCTCAGATTGTATGAGAGCTAGAACGTTCAAACTTGCAGGGTATGTAGTTGCTGTGATGATCTACATACCCTGAATTTTGGATGACCTTAGATCAATATATTAAAGGTCAAACGAGGTCACGAAGGTCAAATCGGGCCAAATGTCACCATTTTGGAGATTTGACCTCTGGCTCTGTGACATCACAGGTCAACAGCAATGTGTCTGAAGTTCTGTTTAGGGATGAACATTGACATGGATGTAACTCGTGGCAATGGATATGACAGGACTATTGATGAAGCCTAAGGGCTTGGTTTTCAGACACGATAGCTTTGTAGCTTGAGATTGTGAGATAAGAACCCAAGATTCTTACAGGCAAAACCCAAAAGCATTATGCATAACCTGCCTCGAAAATATTATAAAGTAAAGTACAAAAGTATAGCTGCCTCGAAAACATCAGACACCGGAGCTTATTTTGTATCAACAGCGCCATGTCAGCAGCACTCTTGCGGCAGCCAAATTATTCGCGCTGAATAATCCTCGCAAAAAATTGTTACCTCCTCAGAAAACATTTCAACCTAAAATTATATTTTAGACTTGTCACTGGACATTTCCGAGGTTAAATTGCTTTCAGCTTGATAAGAAAACATTGTACTTTTTATAATGGCCTGTTTTGTGTGATAAATTGGGAGATTATTTTGGAATAAAAACATGCGGGTACAAATTTTCTTTCCTCCTTAAAATAACAATAGATTACAGAACAAATCTTCCAACTTGTAAGAATCAAAGCATGCCACGTAAATGATAACATACCTTGTAAATACTCGAAGTTGTATGACAAATCATTTTTAAAGACATTACAATCTTCAAATATATTATTTAACGTCTCCAAAATGTAAAACAGCCTGATAAGTGTCGCGGTGCACGAAGCGGGTCAAAATGAACCTGTTAACATGGTGCAAGGAAAAAAATCACCCTAAATACAGGGATGAATATTTGTCGTCAAAAATGATACAAAAGCTTCTCCACAGACTATACAAGACCATACCACATTTTTGTGCAGATCTGATCGATATTCAATGTGAAATAAAACATGCGAGAAACATGTCGATAGTTACCTCTTTCCTACCTCCTCCCCTCAGAGACTATCATGGGTGCCCAAACCCCAAGCGCAACCCAGCCGAAAACCATGACCACCAAGCCCAGACCCAGACTAGAACCATTCAAATTAAAATATTTATACCCATTTCCCAGTGGTGCCCATTCAGATAAGGCAGATAATTATTTTCACAAAATTCGCAACCATTACCCTAGCATGTTGACTTTCATAATATTAACGTGAAATTTTAGACACCTGTGTGTTGCTGCTGATTTGAACTTATCGAACACTTTGCGGTCAACATTATATATTGGATCATGCCTAGGATCGAATCGTTGTAAAAAAAACTGGATGCTGTTACCTGAGCATGGTTAGTATATAAATGAGATTAATTAATAGCCTGATGCGTTCATTTTTTAAAATAAAAAACAGATGACATAATATATTAAGTATTTTCGTGCTCGGCACTTCCTCAGATCTGCACATCTGAACAGTTACATACTACATTAGAAAAAACAAAGCTAAGAAAGAATTAAGTGGACATCGAAAACGTGACAAATACAAACTACAGGAACCCAAAATGAAGAAGATACAGAACCAAACCATTTGCCAGGCTATCAACAACATGCAGGGCGAACATAATAACCCATCACACTCATACATGCATCAATATAATAACAAACAAACATATTCCATTGATATACAGATGCAAAATCATGTCACTCTAGAGAAAAGTTCGAATTCAACCTAAGAATCTAGGGAATCAAAAAAGTTAAGTGTTAAAAGTGTTTGATGAGTATGGGACTGGGTAAAGTAAGCGCCATGATGGGGTATTTTTGTTTAAAGCTGGTTTTGTATTTCTAATCTCAATTGATTCCGTGATTCTTAGCGTTGGCTTCATCCTTTACAGGTGTGTACAATTTTTGATTTCGAAGGCGTCATTGCTTTGGCTGTGGTCGGGATGCGTTGCTAAAATATGATCACCTAAATCGGTGCCCTTTCTCTTGTTCCTGGCATCCCCTAAGTGCTCCATAAATCTGGTTCTTATCATCCGTCTAGTTTTCCCCACATAACAACCTTTGCATAGTTTACATGTAATCTGATAGACAACGTTCTTAGTGTGGCATTTGCCTATTTACCGCAGCATCGCAAGTGCTACACGATTTACAGTTTCCCCTTGCTTGCACGATTCCCGGTTTCCCCTGACAGGCTGGGGGTTCTAGCGCAGATCGTACAAGTTTGTTAGTAAGTGTCTAACAAACTAAGGGTATAAAGTTGAAAGCCCTCGTCACTTCGCTCTTTCTTGTCCTAAGTATAACGAACTAAGAAGTGAATTAATTAACAACATATCACAAATCATCGGCAATTCATTTGCCAATAAATCACAATCCAAACAGCTACAAACACTACTGCATGCACAAATCTCTCCGGCGTCGACGGTCGAGCGGGCCCAGTGAGCTTCAAAAATTCCTTCCTGAAGCTCAGGCAAATTCACTAGCATGTACTAAATGGCTACTAAAATGGCGTTTGAATCGTTCCTGATCTTACTTTGGTTCCGAAGACATCGCTGTCGCCGACCCCGGATTCGGGCCGCCATTTTTTGAATAGGCTCAAAAAAGTTGGGGGGGCTTGACCCTCCCCGACTAAAAAACTTGCGGGGCAGGTTTTCTCCCTGCCCCCCCCCCGGCTCCTACTCCTATGGCGCTACCGTACCGTAATCTATCCTATCATACTCGTCACCTTCCGGCGAAAGTAGACGTCTGCTCCAGCGACGTAAGCTTAGGGGGGGGGGGAGGTCACCGAGGCATGCCCCCCCCCCTGAGCAAATCAATTACCACTAAGATAGAATAGAATAGATTTCTTGAAAAAAATCATACCCCCGCCACCCGGTCAGCAGCATATGACCGGGTAGGGGGGTCAGCAGCACTCTTGCGGCAGCTAAATTATTCGCGCTGAATAATCCTCGCCAAAATTGTATCCTCCTCAGAACACATTTCAGCATATTTTTTAAGACTAATCACTGGACAATGGACATTTCCGTGGCTAAATTGCTTTCAGCTTGATAAGAATACATTACGGTTTATATAATGACCTGTTTTGTGTGATAAATTGGTAGATTATCTTGTAATAAAAACATGCGGGTGCAAATGTTGTTACCTCCTCAAAATAACGATAGATTACAGTACAAATCTTCCAACTTGTAAGAACCAAAGCATTCCACGTATTTTATAACATACCTTGTAAATACTCGAAGTCGTTTAAAAAATCGTTTTTAAAGACATTACAATCTGTAAATATATTATTTAACATTTCCAAAATGTATAACAGCCTGATAATTGTCCAGAAGCTTAGCTAGGATTTAGCTCCGTGGGGGGGGGGGGTCCGCACCAGATTGGGAGCCCACTGTTTGTGCTTGGGGCCCACACAATTGATGACCCATAACATTTTCCAATGCAAGTTTATATGTAAAACACGAACTCTCCTTAACCCGATTGGTGTCAGGGAGGGGGGCTAAAACGACGTTTTTCGCAAACAGTTTATTAAATATTCAACCTATGTAATATTAAAACTTGGTAACTTTGTCTAATTTTTCATTGCACATCGAATAGTGTGCTTCTTTCAAAACGTTGTATTAGGAGAGGGTCCAGGACCGTTTTTAGGGGGGCATACTCGGCCGCTTGGACCCACAGCCCTTACGTGGTTAATCACTCATGGATAGTTGTTTGTTTTAGCAAAGGGGTGCCGGTAGCTCCGTGGTAAGTCCTTGGACTGTCACGTGGCGGCCCCGGGATCTATTCCCGGTGGTGCCGGTTCCGGGGATAGCCGCCCGGATCAAATCCCTGGGCTCCGAGAGGAGGGAATCCCTAGGGGGAGTCAACCCCAGGCCCCTCCCACTCCCCGGCACCATAGTCTCCCGGTAATGGCGCAAGGCCGAACCGGATGATTTTTTTTTTTAGCAAAGTATTGGCATAAAAGGTAACGGTAGAGAATAGTCTTTTTAATACAATATATGGTCTTTTACATGGCTATCTCGAAATTTCGAAATGTTGATAAGAACATTGTTTTGCTTAGATTTGTTTCAAAATGATTATGGAGCTTTCTCCACCACATGGCGAGGGGGGGGGGGGGGGGGGGGGGGGGGGGGGGGGGGGGGGGGGGGGGGGGGGGGGGGGGGGGGGGGGGGGGGGGGGGGGGGGGGGGGGGGGGGGGGGGGGTTTAGCAACACCCTGGCTTAGCTCCTTATAAGTGTGAGTGTTTACAAGGGCGCCGGAACCTTGGCGAAAGTTAGGGGACGGCATTTTGAATTCGATTATTTCCATGCAACGCCCATAGCGTAATCCCAAAATCAGAAAATGTGGGGGGAGGGCACTGCCCCCTTCTCTTCCCCCGGCTCTGCGTCTTTGTGTGTTGATGTTTGTTTACCTACACTTACAGTTCAAACCCGTTCTTTAATGTTTTCCAAAATCATGACAGCTGACTGCTAAGCTTAGTAACTCTGCAGTGCTTTCTTACAGCTTAGTCGTAATAATTTGTCATTTATAGATATATGAGGAACATCTACGCAGGAGAGCAATAGAAAATCAGCCGCCTATAAGCATTAGCAACTAACCATTCGCAACTTTTGCGATATATGACTCACTCATATCATTAATGACTGCATATCTGTGTAGGGAACTGAGTGAAAATTGCTAACCAAGGGCAAACATAATATTAGCCGTTTTCACGAAATACTTTTTTACCGGGTAATTGGGGCGTTTTGGGTGATTGGGGTGTTTGGGTTATATGGTAGGTTCGGGAACAAATTTTTACATTTTTGCATTAACCCTATTCCTGGAGGGATGAAAAGTAGACGAATCTGTCGAGGGGGGGGGGCTTATTCCGCCCCCTTCAGATCTCGGCTGCCATAAGAGCTAAAAACATGAAACTTGGTATGTGATTAGGTTCGACAATGAACTATATTTTTCAAATTTTGGTGACCTTGGGTCATTATCTTCAAGGTCAAATGACGTCATCAAATGTCATATTTGTCAAAACATGATATTTCCAGGAAACTTTGCCATTATCTCGGAAACTATGGCAGCTAGGAAGAATCCGAAAAATCACTGTAAAGCGGTTTTAATTGTATTTCGCCAATAAGGCATCAGAAATGACCTCAGGTCAATGGTTTGGGCTGTAGAGGTCAACAAATGTAAAAATTTGTTCACAAAATTTGTTTCGTTAAGGGCCCTCGCAGCTTGGAGGGCCCTCAGCATCTGTCGAGGGGCTCAACCTCTAAAGGGGCCTCGCCTGCTCCAGGGGCCCTCGGCACTTGGGGGTCTCGCACTTGAGGGGCTCTCAGTCAGCTTAATGGGGCCTGGCCAGCTGAGTGGGCCCTCGATTAGTTGGGGGGCACTTGCGGCCACGTTGAGGGGCCTCGGCTGTCTTGAGGTCCTCAGCCAACTCGAGGTGGCCTCAGCACTTGAGAGGCCTCATCAACCTTGAGGGGTCCTTTACCAGTTCTAACGGGGCTTTTAGTACTTCTAGGAGCCTCGCGCCGCTTGAGGGCCCAGCATTTCAGGGCTTCGCCATGAGGAGGCCCTCATGCACGTGGAGGGGCTCGGCAGGGTTGGGGCCCTCGGCTAGCTCGAGGGCCCTCAGTCAGCTTGATGGGGCCCTTGGTAGCTCGAGGCTAGCCACCTTTATGGTGCCTTTGGCCAGCTTGAGGGGCCCTCAGCCAGCCACGGGGGTCCTAGGACCCATAGGATCTCCCCCCCCCCGTGGCTACGCCACTGTAAGTGTCGCGGTACACGAAGCGGGTCAAAATGAACCTGTTAACATGGTGCCAGTAAAAAAATCATCTGAAATACAGGGATGAATAATTTTCGTCAAAAATGATTTAAAAGCTTCTCCACAGACCATACAAGAACATATCACATTTTTGTGCAGATCTGATCGCTATTCAATGAGAAATAAAACATGCGAGAAACATGTCGATAGTTACCTCTTTCCTACCTTCTCCCCTCCCAAGAGTCGGGGCACCACTGCAGCCAACAGGTGAACAAAGCAACAAGTGAACAAATTAACTATGTTTTGACGTGAAATGAAGGTATGTATGAAGGTCTCTGAACAAAGGTAAGGTATCAAATATTATACAAATAAAACATAACATTACCTTAAGTTTACACAGATAATGAAACCCTAATATTGCACATCACTAAATCGAATGGCAAAAAGGGAAGCGAATGGCAGGTAACTATTTCAAATAAAGAGGTATTTTTGGAGGTAAATATTATGGTAAATGCATGTAGGATCGGGGTGTAATTTTCCAAATTTCAGAACACTGCCCGGAGCTGCCAGTAACACGAGATTGACAGTCCTATATCACAGCACTGTACCGATCACTCCACTGCAGAGGAGCAAACAGATGTCGGGCGGGGGACTGAACACTGTGGCCCTGACTGGTAAACAGGAGGTTCCCCGCCGGAGAGGGCAACCATTGTCACCATGCTCCACCTAGTGATCACCTCCTGTCTGCTGGTGGGCGCCGCGCTCGCCAAGCCGTCACCGCCATATGCTGCACCCGCAGCGGTGGTACAGGGCGATCCCGAACCTGTTGATTTCGGCAACGGATCGCAGCCGATGTCGGCACGTACCTTTTATCAGCCGGTAGACTTCCAGTTCGGCGACAGACTGCAGGC
Organism: Semibalanus balanoides; assembly: GCA_014673585.1. Taxonomy (NCBI): domain Eukaryota; kingdom Metazoa; phylum Arthropoda; class Thecostraca; order Balanomorpha; family Balanidae; genus Semibalanus; species Semibalanus balanoides. The sequence continues at coordinate 69,931 of VOPJ01016117.1, read as the reverse complement.
GGTAGACTTCCGGGTCACGCCGCTGCCGCAGCAGGCCAACAATATCCTGGCTGCTGGCAACTACGAGTTGAAATCTCCCAACTTCGGAACTGGTAACTATCCGAACAACTATGACTTCTCGACGAAGATTACAGGAAAGCAAGGACAGATGATCAGCATCAACTGCAACCCGTTCTACCTCGAGAGACAAGATGAGTGCCGGTTTGACTTCCTCTCGATCAACGGCGTCAAGTACTGCGGCCACACTTTGATTGTCATCACCCGCACGGAGCTGGCCATCCAGTTCCATACGGACGGATCCAAGACCAAATTCGGCTTCAACTGCAGCATCGTGGTGCACCCAGCCCCCATCAATTTGACTAACAACAATTGAGCTGTGTCGTCACCATTTCTACAGCGAGCCGGCCTTACCATGTTGGCCTATGGGCAGGGGCGTCGCCGAGGATTTTTGAGTGTGGGGGGGGGGGGGTCGGCTGAAATGGCGGATTTCCCCCATTTTCATGTGTGTATTAAGCATTTGCAGGTTTTTTAATGTTTATTTTTCGCTATAGAAGGTGTTGTTATTAAGCGAATTTGTTAACGGGTCTGCCTAATAAAATTCAGAAATATAGGCTGTGGGTCTTGTATATAGGACAAGAAGCTAAAAATACGATTTATTTTATTCAGCGTTTCAACGAACCGAAGACGATGACGATGGCATTGTTATGATGATAGCCAGTAGCCACCGATGTGACGCCGTGAAGCGTCATGATAATTGAATTTGTAGGAAGTTGAAAATAAAATGTGAAATTTATCACTAGACCGTGAGTGAAACCAAACATCAAGTAATACCTTCTCTTGGTTGCACATGATGCAAAATACTGCAGTGAAGGTAGTTTTTCATATAGGTACCTGCCTCTGATCGATAAATCACGGTGGCCGGAGGCAGTCGGCGGTAAAACAATGGTAACAGTGCAAATGGTTGGAAAGAAGTAACCATTTAATCCTTTAATTTTACAAATTATACAATTTCATTTGGCAAAAAAACAGTAATACCTTTATTCTATTCATACCCTAGAAATAAGGAGCAATAACGTACCATACATAATCTTTCCAGATTTTGTATCAAAATATACAAACCATTCCCAAAATGGAAACTACAAACTTGGACAGAGCTCTAAACAAATTAGAGTACAAAATTTACCAGTTATGCTTAATAGTAGAGACTAATTATTTCTCGCCAGTGCAGCGGATGCCACCCCCTCCATTTTGCTGGGTTAATTCGCGTATTTATCAACCGAATGCGATGCAACTTGCAGTACCCTTCTTTTTAACAATTCAATTCACACAAAACAATCCCTCCATGACCCGTGACCTATGACCTGTTTGTAAAGGTAATGTCAGGCACAACTGGCATCCCGTGGTATTGATGTTTGTAGCTTGTGCAGTTTCCGAGTGTTTGTTGATCAGGACCATATGCACATTGCACTCGCACAGTTGTTAACAGGTGACATTGATGGTTTCCACTGAGATCGTGACCTCTGATGACCTGAGATGACATTTATTGGACTGTGGTAGTTTCTAGGACATTTTGTGACGCTTATCTATTTTTTGACAACTTAACATCCATTTCACACAATTTAATGTTCCACTCGGGTCATGCTCTTTCACAGGTCAACCGAGGTGCGGCGAGGTCACCGACCTCCGATGACCTGAGATGACCTTTTCAATTCTAGTTGTTAAAATACATTTTGTGACGCTGATTTCAAATTAAGTACTTATTTTGCATAATTGTATGTTTATTCACGATGTTAGCTCGATTATAATTTGATTTAAAAATGCACGATTTAGATGACATCCCGGTGATTGACAAGACCTCAGAAACCACCTAATGACTAAGGACATTTAAATTGAATGTCAACAGCTTCCTTTTATCACAAGCAACACGATCGTGTTTAAATCGAAGCTCTAGCTCAATTAGGAACAAGCCGCAAAGGGCGTACCCTCCTCTCCTGCACGGTCACTTTAGGTTTAGGATGTTGCACGAGCGAGGTTTAAATGGCTACCATAACGTGTGCAGCTCAGAGCAAGGGGCGGATCCACGGCCGCTGGGGGGGGATAAACCGTTTTGGGGCGGACCTTTACCCTACCCCAATTTCAAATTTCTCGTCCGAAATTTGGGCCAACTTTATTTTGCAACTCAGGTTTAATGATTTTTTTTCAGCTTTTTCGATCTTTCGGGATATTGCAAATGACAGCTTGCGATTTCTTTTCCGAACACTGCCTTACCTGATAAAAACGATGTATTTCAGCACTACCAAGGGCGTCCGATATTTTTTATCGAGAAGATCAAGCTAAAATGCGAAAAATAACCTCATTTATGTTGTATTCATCCTTTGCACATTTGAATGTGAATTTTCATATTAGTATTTAGCGCTGCGAAGTTTGCGCGAATTATTGTTACGGTTTAGCTGATAAAACCCAGCAAAGATAGCGGTAGCCTTATCATAAAACAACTAAATTAATTAAAATCAATTAACAACTCTGATCGGGTATTATCAACTTTTTCTGTGCTGATGTCTTGGAATCGATTAATGAAACATTTTGACAACCTACAGCTCTGACCATGGTCTACTACCCTTTGCAACGTATAATGATATCATTAGTTATTTACCACGTACTCACATTTGGACCACATATTGACAAATCTAAATACCACATTTTGACTAGTTTTTGACTAATACGGTTGACTGACATTTACACCCATTGGAATCACGTGGCGGTGTACTTTAAGTATTTTGAAAGGTTTTTCTTGTGTCAAACTCACAGAGCCTTCCATAATCGGGCGATTAATACTTTACATGTAATTACAGTCAGTCCTTACACGCATCAACGGCTCCATAATTGTTCTTGGTTTTGCGCCAAGTTGTGGACGGCGGGTTGCGTCTGTGATGTTCGTGGTGGCATTTTTGGTAATTTTGTTCTAAAATACACTGAGTTATGTAGCGTTATGATGATATTTGATAACTCCATAGAAACAACCACAGACTTGAAACTAGGCTTCATTGAGGAAACTGACGGATACGAAAGGTATGCAGCACACCGCTGTATCCACAAATTCTTTGAGACTGCGCTGGACGCTGGTTAAGGACATTCTGTTGCATTTTGTAGGGCCAAAGGTCAAAGGTCACTCGGTCACTATAGTGCGCCCTCCCCCCCCCTGACCGAAATCCTGGATCCGCGCCTGAATATTTGATTTAAATTTGTGGAATACAGCGGTGGTGCTGCATACCTTTCGATCCGTCAGTTTCAGCTCAATGAAGGCCTTAGTTTCAAGTCTAGTGGTTGTTTCTATGGAAGGTTATCAAATATCATCATAAACGTAACATAACTCAGTGTATTTTAGACAAAACTTACCGAAAATAGCCACCACGAACATCCCAGACGCACCCGCCGTCCACAACTTGGCGCAAAAACAAGAAACAATATGACAGCCGTTGATAGCGATGAAGGGAACTGAACTGGTAATTACACTGGTAAAGGTAGTAATCGCCCGATTATGGAAGGCTCTGTGAGTTGTGACCACAAGGAAAATACCTTCAAAACACTTAAAGTACCCCCGCCAGCGTGATTCAATGGGTGGTAATAATGTAGTAACGCCGTAATGTAGTAAAAACATAGTCACATTGGTAATTTAGATTGTCATATGTGGTCAAATATGTAGTACGTGAATAACTAATGATTTATCAATTTATACGTTGTCAATGGGTAGTAGGACCATGGTCAAGAGGTGTGAGGTGGTCAAAATGTTTCAGTGTAATCGATTCCAAGACATCAGGCACAGAAAAAGTTGATATACCCGAGTCAGAGTTGTTGAATTGATTTTTAATTGATTTAGTTGTTTTATTGATAAGGCCTACCGCCTATTTTGCTGGGTTTTATCAAGCAAAGCCGTAACAAATTCGCGCCACTTCGCAGCGCTAAATACATAATATGAAAATCCACATTACAAATGCTGCAAAGGATTGAATACAAACATAAAAATGAGGTTATTTTTTTCGTCATTTTAGTTGATCTTCTCGACTAAAAAATATCGGCGACGCCCTTGGGTAGTGCTGACAATTGACATCGTTTTTATCAGTGTAAGGCAGTGTCGGAACAAGAAAATCTGCAAGCTGTCATTTTGCAATATCCCAAAAGGTCGAAAAGCTGAAAAAAAAATCATTAAAAACCCTGAGGTTGCAAAATAAAGTGGCCCAAATTCGGAGAGAAATTTGAAATTGGGGGTAGGTAAGGTTCGCCCAAATCGGTTTGATCCCCCCCCCCCAGACGGCCGGCTGGATCCGCCCTTGCATCTGAGCTGGCAGCACACGTTATGGTAGCCATTTAAACCTCGCTCGTGCAACATCCNATTTGTATCTAATAATTAATGTTTTAAAACTTATTTTAAGCTAAAAAACGAATAAATACCCGACGTTTCGCATTTATTGCTTATTCATTGGGCAAGTAAAGATAGATAAAGATAGATAAAGATAAATATTAAAGATAGATGCCCATGAATAAGCAATAAACGCGAAACGTCGGGTATTTATTCGTTTTTTAGCTTAAAATATGTTTTAAAACATGAATTTTAGATAAAAATAAGTTCTTCCTTTTTCACTCGTTTTACATTTGTCACATAATATTCTTAACATCATGGAGAGTTCTTGTTTTAGCAAAAGCATAAAGGTAGCGGTAGAATAAATAATGGTTTTTTACATGGCTTGTCGAAATTTCGAAATGTTGAAAAAATTGTTTCACTTATTTTTGTTTCAAAATGATTATGGAGCTTTTCTCAATTACATGGCGAATACGCAACAACCTGCTAGTTGTATTAAGTTGTGATGTGTTTACAAAAGGCGCCGGGACCTTTGGAAAGTTAGGGGGACAGAGGCATTTTGAAGTCGTTTCTTTCCATGCAACGCCCATAGGCGTATTGCCAAAATCTGAAAATGTTAAGGGCGCTGCCCCCTCCCTTCACCCGGTTCTTGCGTCCTTGTGTGTTGATGTTTGTTTACCTACAATACAGTTCAAAACTCGATTTTTAATGTTTTCCAAAATCATGGCAACTGACTGCTAGTAGTGTCAATCGGTTACCAATTTGTTTTGTCACCGAACAAATTGTGTGACTGATTTGTTAATCGGTCGGTGAGGCTTATAAATTTGTGAAACCTTTTTGGTCAGCATAATCTTAAACAATTCACCTTTTGTCACATGTTTTACGCATTATTATTCTATCCAGCAAATTGATGCACAATTCGATCGAAATTAATTTAGTTCATGTAATTGTTTTTGGTCTTGCTTGCACCATCCACTACATATTTTGTATTCCAAATGTATTTAGTTCCTTTTTCACAATTGTAATATATTTTTGGAAACTGTATACTAAATCTCGTATCTGTGTACTGTGTAGGGAACTAAGTGAAAGAAAAACTAACCAAGGGCAAACACATATTAGCCGTTTTCACGAAGGATTTTTTACCGGATAATTAGAGCGTTTTGGGGCATTTGGGACGAATGGGGTGTTAGGTTTATAAGGAGAGTTCGGAGCTGATTTTTTACATTTTGGAATTAAGAACATTTTGGACCTAACACCGTGTCACGTAGTCATAGCTCTAACACTGCACTGGCCCGAAATCCTCCCTCATTTAATCCAAATGCCCCGAATCGCCCCAAATCTCCCCAAACACCCCAATTACCCGGTAAATTAAAATCCTTCGTAAAAGCGGCTATTGTTTGGAACCCGCCGCCCCCTCCCCCTAAAAAGAGGAACCCAACAAAGCAAAAGGTATGCTCTCCAAAATAAAAGGAGGCCCCGGCGAACGCTTCCCAAATGTTGATCAAGGGCATGACCAAAATAAATGAACCCAGGGGGCCGTGCTCCCCCGGACACCATCCAAGGCCGACCGGTGTCCACTGCTGGCCTGAGAGGACCCTCTGTTGGCATGAAGGGCCCTCTATCAGCTTAACCCGGCAGTCACTGGGGTATTTCTGTAACACGAGTCACTGGGGGGAGGGGGCTTTTTTAGCACCCCTTGTATCTTCGGAACCAATCAGACGATCGCCTTGAACCAAACGGCAATCGATAGCCCAGAAAAATTAATCGACGTAAAATCATTTTTGTTGCCCTAGAGGTCAGTGGTGACGTCACAGGTCAGGTCAAAGGTCAAAATTTACAGACAAAATTGTATTGACTATATTTCCATTCAAGCAATTGGTTACAACATGATCACCCTGGATTGATCTCAAATGTATGACAACACATCCAGAATGAGCTAAATCGGGTGAATTTTTGGCAAATGTCAAGGTCAGGTCAGGTCACATAAGGTCACTATGCCAAACAATTATAACGAAAGTCATGCAACACATGTTGTACATACTATTTTACGTGTAGGACACGAAATTGATACTCATTTTTCAACCTGATTTAAGGTACGTGAATGAAAGATCAAGTAAAGGTCAAAGTCATGTCACAAAAGGTCAAAATTTTAAATTGATTAATACAGTAAATCAATACATTTTGCTAGACTGATTTTGTCTCAGAAATACAGTGCTGCTATTTATTTGTCTGTATCTGGTAAAAAAGGACAAAAAATGACATTTCAAAATTTGACATCGCGAGTTGCCCACACCTTAGATGTCATCACTCAGTCGAAGATACACATATCATTTGGAAATTGGGTATGGCTGTTGAATATTTATAGTTATTTTACTTATATTCCTGTTTTTTGAATATATTAAAAAGTGTTGATTTTTTGTCGTTTTTTTTAAAGTACATTTTTGAAAAATTTGGGGTTGAAAATCACTTTTTTCAAAAATCTGAGATAGCCATCTTGTAGCCCTTGACATTTGCGATCTTCTCCTTTTTTCGGATTCCATTTTGTATATTACATTACATTCGTACAGTCTCCTAAAGTTAAGCTGATTTTGGTGTCAAAATCGTGTGTAGTGACGTCACTTACTTAGCTTTATCTAAAACAAAATCTGACGAAACAAAAATAAAAAATGCAAAGGGTGTGAAAAAGATGCCCGGACAGGTACAGGTCACTACAAAAGTAATGGTTGGTACTAGTTGCGACTCAGATAATCGCTTCTATCTCCTAAACCATGTGTCGGAATCGTTCGAATTTTTGCATCCTGGTCACAGGCTGTGTCTTCCTAAAATTGCAGTACTCGTTTTTGGTTTGCACCCAAGAATTTCTGCGAAATTTGCAAAACGATCTTCAGCGCCTCTTTCGGTGAGGATCGTAAAACTAAATTCCTAATTACGGCCCCTGATGACCCAGCCAAGCCGTGTCCGCACCCGGCCAATCAGCGTCTCGAAACAGGTTGCGCCAACAGGGATGAAGAAGTCAGCTGATTGAATGGGTTCCTGCGTAAGAGGCTAGCGTAAGGCCATTAGTCAACGTGGTCACCGTTTGCGGCCCCGGGTCACCTGGGTCAATGGCTCGCGGCCATAACCCTCGCAGACGAGTTGAGGATAGCGCGCTGTAGTTGAGCGAACTGGGCAGGGTCGGGTCGGACCGCGTAATGCTTTCTCCCAGGTGAACGAATATATCATTAAGAGAGAGAGCAGAGAGAGAGAGAGAGAGAGAGAGAGAGAGAGAGAGAGAGAGAGAGAGAGCGGAGAGCGAGAGCGAGATGCGAGAGCGAGAGCGAGAGCGAGAGCGAAGCGAGAAGCGAGAGCGAGAGCGAGAGCGAGAGCGAGAGCGAGAGCGAAGCGGAGCGAGAGCGAGAGCGAGGAGGCGAGAGCGAGAGCGAGAAGCGAGAGCGAGAGCGAGAGCGAGAGCGAGAGCGAGAGCGAGAGCGAAGCGAGACGAGAGCGAGAGCGAAGAGCGAGAGCGAGAGCGAGAGCGAGAGGAGAGCGAGAGCGAGAGCCGAGAGCGAGGCGAGAGCGGAGCGAGAGCGAGAGCGAGAGGAGAGCGAGAGCGAGAGGCGAGAGCGAGAGCGGAGGAGAGCGAGAGCGAGAGCTGAGAGCGAGAGCGAGAGCGAGAAGCGAGGCGAGAGCGAGAGGCGAGAGCGAGAGCGGAGCGAGAGCGAGAGCGAGAGCGAGAGCGAGAGCGAGAGCGAGAGCGAGAGCGAGAGCGAGAGCGAGAGCGAGAGCGAGAGCGAGAGCGAGAAGCGGAGAGCGAGAGCGAGAGCGAGAGCGAGAGCGAGACGAGAGCAGAGAGCGATGAGCGAGACGAGAGCGAGAGCGAGAGCGAGAGCGAGAGCGAGAGGCGGAGCGAGAAGAGCGAGAGCGAGAAGCGAGAGCGAGAGCGAGAGCGAGGAGCGAGAGCGAGAGCGAGAGCCGAGAGCGAGAGCGAGAGCGAGAGCGAGAGCGAGATCGAGAGCGAGGCAGACGAGAGCGAGAGCGAGGCGGAGCGAGAGCGAGGAGCGAGAGCGAGAGCGGAGAGCGAGAGCGAGAGCGAGAGCGAGAGCGAGAGCAGGAGCGAGAGCGGAGCGAGAGCGAGAGCGAGAGCGGAGAGCGAGAGCGAGAGCGAGAGCGAGAGCGAGATGCGAGCACGCGGTGCGCCAGACGCGCAGAGGAGCGAAGCGGAGCAGCGATGAGCGAAGAGCCGAGATGCGGTAGAGCGAGAGCTGGAGAGCAGAGCGAGATCGATGATGCGGAGAGCCGACAGAGCGGGAGCGAGAGAGCTCGCGAAGCAGAGAGCGAGAGCGAGACGAGAGCGAGAGCGAGAGCGAAGAGCGGAGAGCTGATGGCGCGAGAGCGCGAGAAGCGAGAGCGCAGATGCGGAGATTGCGACGATGTCCCGCAGATTCAGGACGGAAGCGAGAGCGAGTCAGCGAGAGAGCGATGGAGCAGATGAGCGAGAGCGAGAAGCGAGAAAGCTCGTAGACAGAGCGAAGAGCGAGACAGCTGAGAGCGAGAGCCGATGTCGACGAGCCGAGAGCGAGAGCGGAGAGCGAGAGCGATGAGCGCATGAGGCGAGAGCGAGAAGCGAGAGCGAAGAGCGAGAGCGAGAGCGAGAGCGAGAGCGAGAGCTGAGCCGAGAGCCCGAGCCGAGGCAGCTCCGAGAGCGAGAGCCGAGAAGGCACGAGTGTATCAGAGAGGCGAGAGGCGACGAGGGCATCGATGGAGCGGAGGCGAGAGCGACAGTAGACCGGAGAGCGAGAGCTCGAATGTAGCTGCAGATCCAGCCTACGAGAGCGAGAGGCGAGAGTCCTTGCAAGCTCCGTACGCAGCGGCAGGCAGAGAGCGCAGAGGCGAGTGAGCCGTAGAGTCATGAGCTGCAGGACAGCAGAGGAGCTCGGCAGTGTACGAGCGAGGAAGCGGAGCGAAGAGCGAGGAAGCAGAAGAGCGCAGAAAGGCAAGCGAGAGCGAGAGCAGAGAGCGAGAGCGAGAGCGAGAGCGAGAGCGAAGAGCGAGAGCGAGAGCGCTAGAAGCAGAGCGAGGAAGCGAGGGCAGAGCGAGAGAGCGGAGCGAGAGAGCGAAGCGAGAGAGCGAGAGAGCGAGCGAGCTGAGAGAGCGAGAGAGCGAGAGGAGAGCGCGAGATGCGAGAGCGCGAGAGCGAGGCGAGAGCGAGAGCGAGAGCATGCATGATGCAGATGCCAGATTTTAGATATAGAATAGATATGATATATTATAAAAATATTATAAATTATATATATTATATATATATATATATATTTGGTAAATATGTTATATTAAAATAAATTTAATGATATATAATATATATATATTATAGTAATTTATATATTAAATATATAATAGTGTATATATATATATATGATATAATAAAATATATATCATAAGCATTTACTCAGCCTTATTTAGAATATAAAATAATATAATTATTAGTCAACAACTAATCTTGATATTGATATCATATTACTCTGATACTTATATTATCTTGATAGTTTATATATATTAATAATGTATTGATAATATATATTATCTATTATAAAAATTTGTTTTTGTTTTATATATTGGTAAATATATTGAACATTATATGTGATTGGCATATTGATAATAAAAATACGATGATTCGAGCGTGTTTCTCCCTCATACCTCAATTTATAACAATATGGGTTATGTATTATATTTCTGTCTGCAACATTTACACTGTGTTAAGCTCGCTGCCGTATGTGAGAGGATCTAAGAAGAAACTTTGCACCTCTTCAAACAATCTGAAGCAAGCCTCGTCCACCGTCTCTCATACAGCAGTTTCCAGAACGCTGCACAAGTCACCGATCGCCTCTCACGTGTTCAGCGTTTCGTTTAATCAGACGTGACCTTGACCTTTTATGTCAACCGATTAGCTGTTCTGACTCCTAACCAAACAATAGCCAGCTGTCACTGCCTCTCTGTGAGGCGAGCTGCCTATTGGTTGACAACGGTGGTCTAGTTACTATCATCCGCACTACAATGGAATTAGCGTGTACCCTAGGAGCCGCAAAAATTCCGGGGTTACTACGCGTGGCACGTGCCAGCGTACGCTTACTACCCTTGACCATCAGGGTCCGGGTCAATCAGGTACGAGTATGCTTTCAGGTGCGCACGGGTGAGTTGGAGAGAAAAATACTGTTTTGTATCGAGAATGTGTGTTCTATATATTTAGAACTAGCGCTGAATTGTTCGAAAAGTGATAGAAAAGTTATGTCCTATCTCTGGAGGAACGGAGATGTACCGGCATAGAGTTTCAGGGATTCTTTTGTTTGGTAACTTCCTTTAGAGGAAACGCTGCTAGTTTTTAGCCTACTCCACTAGTACCTACCATTACTTTTGCAGTGACCTGTACATGGTAATCTATCTCCGTTCATTTGACCTATTCCTCCACTTTCAGACGATTCTTCCGTTCTTTCGAATGGGCACAACTCGCTCTTCACACTCTTCATTTGTAACTATCACGTGTACTACTTGTCTTATGGTCTCCCACCAATCACTCCCCACTTTTAAGAAAAAGGATAAATACTTGTCTGTATTTAAGTCGCAATAATTATCCAAGAACATGGTGCATATCAATCGGCAGCTTAAATATTTTCTCTATTGCTCATTAATGACGTCATCACCCACAATTTGAAACTTTATATTGTATAAGCTAACCCGCAAGTTACTGGGGTATATTCTGTAACGCAACTTACTTGGGGAGGGGGTATTTATAGCCCCCTCCCCCTCTGATCTCCGGAACTACTGGACCGATCTTAAAAATGCAAACGGCATTCGATAGCCCTGCAAAAGTCCCTCTGCGTAAAATGCATGAAGATCTGGGATTCTTCTGGATTCCTCGGCGTAAAATGCTTCAGGATATGGGATCTCAGTGAATCTCTAATTTTAAACGAGTCCAAGATCTTGAAGCATGCAGTGATTGACATCAAGTTTTGGGGTCACTATTTTGCGTTTTTATTATGTGTTATGTAGATAATTAGTATCTGCAAATTATTTTATATGTTTCACCATAAATATAAACATAAATGAACATAAAAACATCAATGTTGTAATTAATTTTCAAATATGATACAATTAGCAAAAAGTAGGTACCTACCAGCGTGCTTGGATCCTAACGTTGGATCTGGGATCTTTGTGGATCCTTCTGCTTATTGTGTATTTGAATCTGGTGTCCCATGTGGATCCCGGGACACAGGACACAAATATCTTAGATGGATCTCGGATCCAGGCACATGTCTGATAAGTACGTTTTACTAAGCAGCTCAATTATTCTGGGAAAACCCGTATAATCCCTTGAAGCAGCACTTTCTGCATAATTTGCATTACAACTGGCGCACCGCGCATATTTAACCATTTTCAGAAACGTGGAAATAAGTGCTGCAGAGTCAGAGTCGGAGTCAAAGTCGGAGTCGGTGAGTGTCGGTGATTTCGACCGGGGCTGGAGTCGGAGTCGGTACAACTGTGTCGACTCCGACTCCCGGCTGTTGGTTAAGGGCAGCGCATAGGCAAATTATTTTTCATGTGCATTTGTGTGAACCAACGAGTCATGACCAAAGAAATCATGCCGCCTCGACTTTGTTTGCTTCGATTCCCTTATGCTGCCAATCAATTATTTTCAATCACAAGGTGTGTAATGTGTATTGTGTATCGCAATGGGCGAAGAACCATAAGGTCTGTCGTCGGATGCAGATGTAAAATGACACCGCCAGGAATTTAACCTGCGCTCCACCTAGGGGGTGTTTGAACACTCACCCCTGCGGTTTTATCGATATTACGAAAAATGGCGACGCATAGTGCCGCCAAATTTGGTCTAACTCATCATTGATCGGTTCCACACATTGTATTACAATTTTAGTTTCATGTTGGATCAGATCAGGTCAAATGACCCCAACTCCAAAACAATTGCGGTCGTGCCATGACCACAGTTTTGGAAGGATCGATAGCAAACCTATACATGAAGCCATCAGTATCTACAACATGTTATCTATAGGAATTTTGATATCAGTGACCTAAGGTCAGGTTAATTTGGTGACCTCCCCATTATAAGTCAATGGGGAAATATTAAAATGCTTCCTATTTCGAGGATATCAGTCCAATTCCTTCTGAATAATAATATCATAGGATATTATTGATGATCCAAGTGCAGGTTTTGTTCAGTGACCACACGGGGTCATCTTAGGTCATCCGAGGTCAACAACACTTTGTCGTCAATAACTCTCGGCATAATAAAGATAGAGAAGTAAAACTTTCTCAAATGTGCTTGTTCCGTCGAGATAAGTCTCTTAATATGCAAATGACTTACTTGGGATACCACTTGACCTTGGCCTGAGGTAATTTGTTATGTTCACCTAGCATAGTCTGCAATAATATATGTCAAAGCGCCTTTACGATACAAACTCGATGGCGTAAGCAGTATTGCGTTATTTTTATTAGGAAAAAAGTTATTTGCGAAAATTATGCTTGCAAAAAAAATGGCTTTTATGACCTTTAGAGCCTAAACTTTTGACCTCAGGTCAAATTTGTGGACATTTGGATGGTTGAAAATTTAAATAGCTGGCGATTGCCTTTCCGTTTGTTTCTAGCTAGCATAGTTCCCGAGTGATGTGGGGGTTTCTGGAGCTAAGACCTAACACTAGACATTTGACCTTTGATGATCTCTGGTGACCTCAATTTTGAGCTGAGCGAAACAAATCTTAAATAGTTTCAATATGATTTTTGACGACGTTTCGAACATTTTGTGTTGTTGTCTCCGTCCCATAGGAGCGGAGGTAGACCGTAGAAGGGAGTGTTCAAAGTTCAACATCCCCCCCCCCCAGTAGGTCGTTGAAAATCCCGAGTCCCAGTGGGGCGCGGATTAAGCAACCATCACGAGAAATAAATCGATAAAAATTATTAAGTAGCATTTAGCCTGCTCCAGGCGAGTTAAACGTCTTATTCATTGACTGTGCAGCATTTCACTATTGCTTAAACCTCGCCCTGGTGGGAGGTCATTTTGGTCCCCCTGAGGTTTTTCAGGAATAGTGAAATAAACTGCAGCGCGCAGCGCCGCCAAATTCAATACAGCTATTTGGGCATCTATTACCAATACTTTGTCATATTTTCAACCTCAGGTCATCTCAAGTCAGGTTACCGTCACGTCAGGTGGCCTTTCCTCCCAAAATGTTTGTGATAGTGTCAAATCTACAGTTTTTGCCCTGATATATTTGCAACTTGCAGGATTTCATAAGTCATAAGTACCTACTGCTTGTTTATCTCAGATTTCCTGCATCAGGGACCTACGGTCAGCTCAATTTTCTGACCTCCCCATTATAAGTGAGTGGGAAAATATACAAATGCTTCTTTTTCAGAGAATATGCTTTGGATCAGGCAACTCCTTCAGAATCATGTAACTTCATCTAGTTATTGATGACCCGGATGCATTTACTGCACAGTGACCTCGGTAAGGTCATCTGAGGTCATCTGAGGTCATCTGAGGTCATAAGCAGTGTTTTGCTAATATCTTCTTATGGAATACAGATAGAGACGAGCGGATGATCCCACCGTGTTTTATCGTCGAGCCGCGTCACCCTATATGAAATATGGCCTACCTTGGTCACCAAATGACCTTGACCTGAGGTCAAGTTTTGAAGTTGATTTAACCAGATCACCATCAATACGATGCAAAGCGTCTCGACAGGATAAACACAATGGCGTTAAAATCATTGCTATATCTTTATCAGGTAAAAAGTTATGTGCTAAAAACAGTTTTACCAAAAATGACATTTTGTAGCTTTGATGTCTTCTGGAGCCTTAGGTAAGTATTGAGGTAAGCTAAAATTTAAGCGAACAGTGGCGATTAAACGTTTCAAGAACTTTGCATGGATTTTGTTTCCATTTGTTCTTAATTATCATAGTTTCTGAGATATTTGTTGTTGTTTGAAACGAAGTCCTAAAACTGGAAAATTTGACCTTTGATGACCTCTGGTGACCTCAATATTGAACTGAGCCAAACATACCCGAAGCTACGTCGAATGTCCGTCTCGAGATCTTTCAAACGCTTTTCCGCGTCTTTCAAGTCCCTTTAGTTTTCGCGTTAGATGGGGGTCATTTTGACCCCCCTCACCATGGCGAAGTTGTCTCAGAGGCCCACCGGGGCGCGGGTTAACATTCATGTGTATGGTAGGGCTGTCACAAATGATATTGCGAATATCGCTCACATCCCTCGTTGTCTTCCGAACCCATAATCGCAACGAGATCCGCAAAGCGGCATTCGAAAGCTGTGGGGTGCATCTAAAACATACTCAAAATTGTCGAGTTTAGCTTACGTGTCAGGGAATCATTTTACATGTATGATTTGATAGTGATAGTTTATCACCTGACCTCATTTAAGTAACGTTTATGTCAAGTGCAGGTCATGGTTTGCAGGATATCGCCATCGTAATAGAAGTTTGTGGGAAATGAAGGTCATACCTTTGAGGTCAAAGTTTGAAATATATAAACATTAATAAATATAAATAATGTTTCCGAACCGGTTTTGTCTTAGATAATCAATGAAGTTGATTTGTTCGTAGCTCGTCATTGCAAACCAAAAACTCAATGCAAATATGTCATTAGTAACTTATAGTTTCGGAGCCATTAGTCAGTAAAAATGATGATATTGTTTTAAAATTTGGTCTGGGAATCGCCTGAATAATATCTAATAACTATATGCATAGATAACAGTAGACTGTTATCTATGCTATTACTGTTATCTGTTATCTGTCTGTCTACTGTTATCTATGCTATATAGTATGTTATTAGATAGGTATTATTCAGGTGTTGTATATCTTTGAAGAAAAAACGTTTTTGTTGGAAACTTTTCCCACAAAACCTGAGTTGTTTATTTTGTGGGCAAAAAACAACATTTTCCCAAATCTGAGATATAAATTTTGTAGCAGGCGCCATTTGCTATCTTTTGACCTATTTGATAGAGTTTAGGTAAAAATATGTTCTTTGTATGATCTGTTAAGTTTTGGATTATTTGTGCCTCAAACTTTTGTGGATGAAGTCACTAAAGTCGATATATCTACAAAACGTCAAAATTGCTTCATTTTTGCATATGAGACGTGACAATGATATATGGAAGGTAAACAAAGTTTCATGTTTTACTTTATCTATGTCTTAAGTGCTATGTTAATAGGCACTTATTGTGATTTGTGCCTATTGACAACAGCATCAGCTAATTAAAGGTTGGAGTCGATCCCGCAGTCGGAGTCGGAGTCGACTCCGGAGGGTCGGAGTCGGAGTCAGCTGAAAACTGATCGACTTCGCAGCCCGGCCCTGGTGGGAATGTCCCTTTAAGGTATAAGCGTTTTATATTTTTTAATCGAATGCTGTGCCATGTCTCTTACTCACGTCTGATTCGCACCCTCGATCTTATTCGTCTTTATGATAAGTCGTAATATTTTGCTTCCCACGTTCACAAATAGTCTGCAACCCCACCTATTGGTCCTCGCCTCCCCCTCACCCCCCCCCCCTCCTCCTGTTCGAGACGGCAGATACGTCGGCTTGCGGTGTCTGGTCTCCCCTGCCGCAGTCAGTTGCTGTCGCCCCCCCTCCGGTCCACCCTGCCCGCGCGCCTGTCAGAGGGTCATGGCCTTCCGTCACCTCACCCGCCCGTCCCTCCCCGTGCCCCATCCGGTCCAAGCGAGGAATGTTCCCGCCAACACATGACGCTGTGAGACATTTTGGCGGCCCAGAGGCCAGATTCCGCCATTCTTTTCAGGCGGCGGTCCTCCAGACAGGAAGTGGTGACCTATGACACCCTCGCGCAGACAGCGGTCTGCCCAGAACCGATTACTCTTGTCTTGCTGTTTGATTAAATATTTGCGAGTTTGTGGAATTTATTTGATGAGGCACCAACTAGGTTATGTCGTATATGGTCCAGTTCAAAAGCAGTGAAATGTTAAGCAGTATAAAATAATTGACCTTGTGTATAGGGCCCTGGCGAGCGGGTTGGCTTTAATGGTTTTAAGGCGGCGGTCCAGTAATACGAGTCGGTCGTCCCTCGACAAGATGGGGCGGGGACTGCGCAAATCTACCAGGGACACCATAGACGCACCCAGTCCACAAAACATGTCAGTCCTTTGGTCTGTCCGCTCCCCAGTACAAGCGAGAAAGGGGAGCGAGCGGCTTACAGAAGCACTGAAGGGCTAGAGATCGCTTTCTGAGTCTGGGGGTCCAGTCTGAAGAGTTGTTTAGTGGGGGAGGGGGGAGGTGTCAGTGAAAAGTTGTTGACTAGGGGACGTCAGCGAGAAGTTGTTGAGCGGGAGAAAGTAAATATATTTTAGAGTCGTGATCTTTGGAAGGAGCAAAACCTACCGATTTGATTTGGCCCTCCCAGGCTAACAAAGACCCCCATTCAGATTGAGAGGGCCCTCTGGGTCCCCAGGCCAGCTCTGGGCCCCTAGGCCTACTGTGGGCCCAAGGTCGACTCTGGGCCCTCTCAGGCCGGGCAAAGGCCATTACAGGGCAACCGAGGGCCTCTGGCCGACTGAGGGCTCCTTAGGTCGCCTTTAAGTCGACATGGATCACACATGCCGACCTGAAAACGGCTAACTCGGCTTATAAACAGAGATTTTGGCATGTGTAGTGCCCATTCTGATTTATGACCGTCCGCTTTCTTCTGCTCAAGAGGACTCTCATCCATTTTTGTTTTATTGGATCCCCGAACCCGCACAGCTTATAACATCCAGGGGGCCCAGGGGGTCTCGACCCCCCGACACCCCAGGATCTCCAGCCCTGAGAAACAGCAGCAACAGAGGTGCACCAATTCGGATAAATCGCATTGCAGAGCATGTAAAATGTTTGGCAAGCAATTATTAAAACAACACCCACATGTATACGCTTACCGTGTACCTACGTAATCAACAAATACATTTATGAACAAGATAAACAGACTACGGTGTTTGTATGTTTCTTGGAAGTAATATATCATGCCCGTTGCCAACTATAAGTTCCCGACCATCTAGACTATTACGGAAACTCCGTTCTGACAAAGTTCTGTCATCATATACATTTCAAAATAATGTTTTCACTAAGACACGTCTGTTTTCACTAAGACAACCTGAACATGGTTGCTTGGCACAACGACTAACGAGTTAGAGCTTAGATTTCCCTCTCTCCACGTACCACGGATAGCCGGGAAGAACCCTCGTCGGAACAATTTCTCCGAAAAGAGTGGCGAAGGAAAACCGAATAAACAGCGCTGTGCACTGGACCGTGTTCAAGATGTGTGCGAATTTGCACTACCGAGAAGAATACAAACGTGATGACGCAAATGCCTGGCTGGTCAATAAGCGTGTGCTGTGTCCATTGAACCTCTGTGTTGTCCACCTCTTGGTGAGTCGGCTGAACCGCCGCAAAGTGGGGCCTTTCGCCGACTAGCCGGAATTAGTTCAAGACGGCCACGCCGTCAACCGCAGTGCGACCATATGCGGCAGATCAGAAGAGGAATCAATTGCGCACATTTTGACAGCAAAAACAGTTTGAGGTCACACAGTAATGACAGAGTAATGACGTCACAGAGTAATGACGTCGTCACGTCATAATGTAAGGTCTGCACGGTTGTCCGAACGACGTAGGGTGCTTTCGCGCTGCAGCCGTTTTATTTGCAACAGTTCGGACATGGTCATATTCGGCTGTCATGAGAATCATCAGGTCACCGGCCAAGGTCATGTCAGGTCACTGAGGAGCCATTTGATGTTCCTTGACGTTTTGCTTTGCTCGCGTCGATTTGTATGGTCCTAACGTGCGGTAATTAACATATGAGGCCTACAAAGCATTCGAAGACATTGCGATTGTCATCAAAAGACGGCCCTCTCCAATTTCCAGATTAAATTTAACTTTGCTTGTCTTGACCTCACATAACCTCATTATTATCAAAATTGGCTGTAGCAGTCAAAGAGGCGAGTAGGGGCGCAGGTTCCGGGTCGGGACAACATCAGAACATTCTGGCGACCACGCTGGTATGTGTCTCAAAGTGTCACTCACCGTCAAACTTTATATAAACTTACATTTACATATTACCATGCGCTTGAACGCTTCCGTCAACAAACACTTGTTTTGGTCGCGTTTTGTATATGCTAACCAAGATTAACAGAGAAAACTAATGCCAGATTCGAAAAGTTCATAGTACTTCGGTTCCGGGCAGTTTGAAAGGAAAATTGGAACTTTCAAATTTGTAAACACGGCAGGCTGCAGGGCGAAAAGCCCCACTGTGCGCTGGTTCCGGCGACACAAAGACACGTTCTCCGCCCGACGGCGATCTCTGACAGATCATCATCGGCCGTGGCCTGCGACCTCGCTGGTAAACCGTGAGCACACCAACTGCGAGCATCGCAACCCCTGCAGGCTCGACTGCGCCACCAGTCTCAGAATCGCTCAATTCGCCGCATTGACAGTGTCGAGAAGCGGGCTCGACGGCCGCGGCGACGGCGCCGTGTCCGCCACTGAATGGCCGACTGAACAGTGTCCGACTGAATGGCCGCCGCTTGACGGACGGTCAATAGTGGCGCCGTTCGCGCCACTCGCATGCGTCACAAGTGCGTCATGACCGGCACCGGACGCGCGTTCGCGTCACGCGGCCGTAACTCGAGCCGCGGGCCGACGGAACGACGGTGTCGCGGCCGACGCTCGTGGGCGAGGCCGACGCATCGCCCGGGGCGACGATGACGTCACGGTTTGGACGTCATCTGGCCGCCTGTTCAATACGGCTCCCATTGTCAGCGAGCCGCGGTACTATACTGCACGGACGATCTGGCACCGAGGCATGGCCGTGAACAGGTCAGAGTCAGGTGATTAACGGCAGGGTCAGGTGATCAAGGTCAGGGTCACGTGATCAAGGTCAGAGTCACGGTCAGGGTCACGGTCATGGTTCACTTTTGGCTGTGATCGTAAGGTCAGTCAGGAGCGGAGCTGGGCCGCAGACTGGACTAACAGCATTACGCAGTGCTTGAGCGCACTTGTCTAAGTCGGGAGTTATCGCAGAGTTGAGCGGGAGATATCGCAGAGTTGAGCGGGCTGTTTACGGCGACTGAACCCGAGGCATGAGACAATCATGTTGATAAAATGAACTTTGGGTCTACCCAGTGGTTAGATAAGGTTATGTTGGGGTATGGTCAACGGTGATGAATAATTCACCATGAATTATCTGAAGTGCCTTTGAGAAAGGTCGCAGCGGAGCCAGACATGTGCATATATCTCAGGAACAGTTCTCAGATGCAAGAAGATCTCTGTACTAAATTAGATAGTCAGTCTCGATTCCCAACAGATTTCACAGCAAAATGCAGCAGTGCATTTTGAATGACAGTGGATCTCTCGGTGAAATTTCGCAACTGATCACGAATCTTGCGGAACTCTTCCATGATAGGCATCTATGATCTTGCGAGATCATGGACGTAACAGGATGTCATGGAAAATAGGAGCTATCATATAATTGTGTTACTTTAAGTATACCTACTTAATTACATTTATGCGTATGTGCGCAGTTCATAAATGTAATAACTCCACGCTTAAGGCGCCTTCATGCGAGAGTCCAGAACGATTGTCAGCTCGCAGTGCTGCAACATGCTGTTATACTTTGGAATCTATCCAACGTAGCACTTCTAATTTAAACTGACGGATTATTTAAACGTGCTGTGCCGCGCTGCAGCTATGCCATGCGGTGCAGCCTACCTGACAGGCCACTGACCGGCCGGCGGTCAGTGCAGCCGTGCGGTGCAGCCTACCTGACAGGCCACTGACCGGCCGGCGGTCAGTACAGCCGTGCGGTGCAGCCTACCTGACAGGCCACTGACCGGCCGGTGGGCAGTACAGCCGTGCCGTGCGGTGCAGCCTACCTGACAGGCCACTGACCGGCCGGCGGGCAGTACAGCTATGCCATGCGGTGCAGCCTACCTGACAGGCCACTGCCCGGCCGGGGTCAGTAAGCCCGTGCCTGCGGTGCGACTAACCTGACAGGCCACTGCGGCCGGGGCAGTACACCGTGCCGTGGCGGTAGCTACTGCAGGATTCTGACCGGCGGCGTCAGTACAGCCGTGCGGTGCAGCCTACCTGACAGGCCACTGACCGGCCGGCGGTCAGTACAGCCGTGCCGTGCGGTGCAGCCTACCTGACAGGCCACTGACCGGCCGGCGGGCAGTACAGCCGTGCCGTGCGGTGCAGCCTACCTGACAGGCCACTGACCGGCCGGCGGGCAGTACAGCCGTGCCATGCGGTGCAGCCTACCTGACAGGCCACTGACCGGCCGGCGGGCAGTACAGCCGTGCCGTGTGGTGCAGCCTACCTGACAGTCCACTGACCGGCCGGCGGTCAGTACAGCCGTGCGGTGCAGCCTACCTGACAGGCCACTGACCGGCCGGCGGTCAGTAATCCGTGCCGTGCGTGCAGGCCTACCTGACAGGCCACTTGACCGGCCGGGCCGGGCAGTTACAGCCGTGCCCAATGCGGTTGCAGCCCTACCTGACAGGCCACTGACCGGCCGACCGGCGGGCAGGTGGCCGTTCTTTTGGCTAAACTGCCTGCACGGGCGCTGGTGAACTATTATTGGTTAAGAGCGTTCCACAGACGTGCAGAAGATCGCTGATCGTGCTCCAGCCGGTGCAAGCCGTTTTTATATTTGTCTCGTCTCGCGCATCTCGGGCGTCTCGCGCTTTCTACTTGCTGATGGGCTGGGCCCAACCTACCTACTCCTACTCCTACTCACCTGCTGTACCTATCTCTAACCCAGACTGACACGAGGCCAGTTGGCCAGTGACGCAGTGGGTTTGACAGCTTGGTCAGCGCCAATTGGTGGTGGGCGGCAGGCCGAGAAATCTACGAATACAGTGCCACTTAAAGGGAATGTTTCACATTAACATAATATTTGAGTTGAGATGGCCAAGTTGTTGATATTCCCATTCAAATTAAGTATTGTAGAAGTTAAAACACCCAGAGGTCTAAATGAAAGTAAATTTGAGTTTGGTTTTGAATCTGCAAAAAATAAAGGCCTAGTGTATTAGGGTAGCCTCTTAAAGCCGATGTCGTCATCCCTTTTTATCAAATGTTGATGACAGTAGACTTTTTTACATATTGCTATACATTAGCCATACACTAGTCATACAAATTGCAGCGTGGAGGTTTTTTTCTATTTCCAAAAATTCCTTCATATGACGTCATCAGCCCAAATACTTAAACTTAGTTTTTTCATGAAATTAAGCACTGTTTGTGAGACAAATGTCAGAATCGTGTTCGGCAGCAATTACTTCATCATTTTGCACCACAAGCGGCGTACATTGGACAACTTTCAGAGAAGTGAAACATTCCCTTTAAGCAGCTCAGGCCGTGATTGGAGGAAGCGCATCTGCTCTCCAAGGGTGGCGTCACCCAAACGCTCCATCACCTCCCGAAAGTTGGGGGGGGGGGCGGAGGTATTTTGATGTCGATTCTTCCATGTAACGCCCATTATAGGCGTAATGTTAAAATCCGAAAATATTGAGGGGGACACGTACCCCCGTCCCCCTGTGGTAGAGCCTCTGGCGCACCTTCCGAAAGTAAGGGGGACGGAGGCATTTTGAAGTCGGTTCTTTCCATGCAACGTCCATTGGCGTAATGTTAAAAAATATAAAGGTATTGGGGGGACGCGTCTCCCCGTCCCCCCTTTGGCGCCGCCCTTGCTGCTCTCATCTCTCATTCTTCGACATCTTATTAAATTGCACTCGCGCAATGCTAGAGATGTTTCGTAGTATTTACTGATAGAATGAAACAAATATGCATACAAACTTACCATTATATTTTGCAATAAAGCAGTGACATCCTTGATCCAATTGATCATGACAAAAATGTACTACGTAGATTCCAGATCTCGGAAAATCAGGAATTCAGATTATAATAATCGGATTCCGGGATTCCTCCTTGAAAGCCACGCACATCTCTGGAGCCAGTGAATATTGATTTTAGATACGAGTTTTATTAAAAAAACTGCATGACTGAATCGCAAACTATCTTTGGATTGTCTCCCGGATGTGTGCGAGTCACCAGTATGCGAACTTTGGTATTCCCTGGTATACCACCAAGGATAAAGACATGGTCATGTCATCTGAAGTAGATTTACGTTCGCTGATCATGACACGTGTAACAAGAACTTGCATTCTGTGGGAGTAGTAAGTCCATGATTACTGTGGGTTCCTCATTTATCAAGTAAAAATAGACTATGATAACAGGATATTGCCTACCACTTAAACTGGCATTAGTCACTAGTCAGTAATAAGTACTCGGTTATATCGCACAGGCTAAGAGCCAGTGCGAGTCACATATTGTGTAGCTAGGCATGACGTATGTACGTTAGCTCGCCACTGAGGCAATGCGACGCCTTGGCGCTGCTGCTAGGCTTCTGACTCGCTGATTACGAGCGAGCGCGAAGCGCGGAGCGAGTCCTCATTTAATACCGGATTTTTATCACATATAAGCGGCCGACGGGCCAGACCGCGACGCTGGTCAGAAACTTATATTCTTTGAACCCCGCCATCCGTTGAACGGTCTTCGCCATATGATAGTCCCCATGCAATGACATATGATTATTGACATGTTGTTTCACATGTGATGGATGCCAAGCACGCCCGTGCAACGTGGGCCCGCGTCAGGGGTGTCAGAAGTATTATCCTGCTGTAGCTGAGAAACGGCTGACCTATAAAGCTAAATTTTGTGTGAGGCTGGAGACCACACACTGGCAATGTTGCACAAGGTAAAAACTCTGGTCACACTGCAATCGTGGCGCACGTGCACCCCTGTTCCGTCCACGAAAATTAACTGCAAAACATGTGCAATACGGACCTATATCTCGGCAAACCAAAAGTCGCAAGTGACAACGGGTCAAACCAGATGCGTAAGAGAAACGATCGCGCCCGCGTATGCCTATGTGTTCGATCAGCGGCGCGGCTGGTAACGTGCTAAAGTTACGTGGGCTTATGACAAGCGCAAACTCATCGTTGTTATTGACGTCTTCACAATTTAATCAGTGCCTCAGCACTATGGGACGTGAAAACGATGAAGCAAACACCAATCTGTAGCCCTACCATGTACGTCTCTAAAATTGCATTCAAAAATTTAGGTTTTGCATGCAATATTTCACTTGTTAAATCTGTATGTAATATTTGTATTGACGATTTTATCATATTTCCTTCATTACACCGCCGTAGCTTCAAAACCAAAGGGTACTAAACGATAAAAATGATACAACTGTAAAGCGCAATCAAATCCATCTAATAACCCACCCAAAATTAATTTTTGCCTACAAACATGAAGCTTATAATTGAAAAATTAAAAATAACGCTGCAAAACCTATTTAGTTTAAAGTATCGATTTAGTTCGGATCTATTTGCAGGGCAAAACAACACATAGCGAAAATAATTCAAAATGCATGCTTTTGCACACGACGAACCTCCGTTGGACGGGTGATAAATTGACGCGGATTTATTCGGACTCGCTCGTCCTTCGCCGTTTAAGGCGTCTTACTGGTTTTAGTGTGTGTGGTCTCAGCAGCCATCTTTGAGTGGTGAACTTATCTTTAGCTATAACGCTTCAGCAAGCACGTAGCCATGATTTGTATCAGGCGGTGGGGCACGTCAGTGATATAATCAAATTTCGCTCATCAGCCAAATGTTGTTGACCGGGAGGGGGGGGGGGCTCGGGTCGTCTGCAGCATCGCATTTTATCTAGTGTAAATTGGTTTGCTCAGGGAAGGGCACGGGCCCCGTGCCCCTTCCTTGACTACGTCCCTGCACTTGAGCTTCTGTAGTTTCTTTTTCAGCAGTTGTTTTTCGCTACAGCTCCTGTATAGAGCTGCAGCACCAGCAGCTGACTACTGCAGACACTGTCAGTGTCCGCAGTGGCTACATGTGACTGTACCAGCTCTATCCGCGGCCACAATAGCTGTCTGTGGAGCAGCAGAAGCTGTGTAGAGCTGCCACAGCTCTGCGTCCGACCGTGTCCGGTGACGCCACAACAGAGGGCGGGCTTCGCGGCTGGCTGCGGCAGCTTCACCCTCGCGACCTTGGAGCGTCACACCGCGCTGACCCCCGGCCCTGGAGCTGAGGTGACGCTCCCGCCGGTCTACGGACGGAGGTGGTCCGGGTGTAGGGACAGGGAGGTGGGACGCACGCCGCTCCGCCGATCAAGTTTTGACGGAGGTGGTTTCCGAGGTGTAGGGACACGGAGGTGGGACGCACGCCGCTCCGCCGATCACGGACGGAGGTGGTTCGAGGTGTAGGGACAGGGAGTGGGACCGCACGCCTCGCTCCGCCGATCACGGAACGGAGGTGGTTCGAGGTGTAGGGCAGGGAGCTGGGACGACACGCCGCTTCCGCCGATCACGGACGGAGGTGGGTTTCGAGTTTAGGGACAGGGAGGGGGGACACACGCCGCTCCGCGATCACGGACGGAGGTGTTAGAGTGTAGGGACAGGGAGGTGGGACACACGCCGCTCCGGCCGATCACGGACGGAGGTGGTCCGAGGTGTAGGGACAGGGAGGTGGGACGCACGCCGCTCCTGCCGATCACGGACGGAGGCGGTCGAGGTGGCGGACAGGGAAGGTGGACGCACGCCGCTCCGCCGATCACGAGGAGGTGTCGAGGTGTAGGATAACAGGGAGGTGGGACGCACGCCGCTCGCGATCAGGACGGAGGCGGTCCGAGTGGTAGGGACAGTGGAGTGGACGCACGCGCTCCGCCGATCACGGACGGAGGTGGTTCGAGGTGTAGGGACAGGAAGGTGGGACGCACGCCGCTCCGTCGATCACGGACGGAGGCGGTCCGAGTTGTAGGGACAGGGAGGTGGGACGCACGCCGCTCCGCCGATCACGGACGGAGGTGGTCCGAGGTGGCGGGACAGGAGGTGGGACACACGCGCTCCGCGATCACGGACGGCAAGTGGTCCGAGGGTGGCGGGGACAGGGAGGATGGGCCGCACGCCGTCCGCCCGATCACGGACGGAGGTGGTTCGAGGTGTAGGGACAGGGAGGTGGGACGCACGCGCTCCGCCGATCACGGACCGGAGGTGGTCCGAGGTAGGGACAGGGGAGGTGGGCGCAACGTCTCCGCTCCGCCGCATCACGGACGGAGGTGGTTCGAGGTGTAGGGACAGGGAGGTGGGACGCACGCCGCTCCGCCGATCACGGACGGAGGTGGTTCGAGCTGGTGGGACAGGGAGCTGGGACGCCCACCGTCCAGCGCCTGCTAAACCAGCTGCTGGCTTTAGGTTAAAAATACGCGTATTTATATGTTAAATGGGTGGAGCTTGTGAAAGGCACTATACTTATGGATACAAAATTTGAAATTGACACGATTATTGACAACATTTCACTAAAAACACCTAAGTAGTACCCATGACAAATTGCCAGTCTTCAAAAATAATGACACCATCTGACGCGCAACTGTTAGGTACTCCATCCACCTCAGTCATAACTCAAACTGTTGTAAGTTCTTTTGCTTGTTTCGGGAAAGATTGAGACGCCATCACGTAGCGATAAATTACATGGAATATCTATCGCCATTTTCGTATGATAATTTTCGTTTTAAGTTTTCAAGTTTATATTGTTTAAGTAAATAAAACAAATATTTATGTATTGCTTTTTTACTGACCACTCCTTGATATCTGCAAAAATACCGTTTTCAAATTTAATATAGTTTAACAAGAGCAAAAAGATGAAGTTTCAATCACGAATCTCTTTCGAATCAAATTACATTCAAATCACATTGGACGAGATTCGGATGTAACTTCAACGCAGCACCCCGCAGTCCTCCGTAGACGACGTGCACGAGCCAGGTGGCACGAGCGACGCCCCGTCACAACGGCGACGGGCAGCCAGTCAGTTCTCATACCTCGCTGATGAGACATCGGACGCCGTCTTTAATCGCCGATTACGCTACGGATGCAGTCGCCGACGGAATCGCAGTGTTCCGTGAGACGTTCCGCACCGCCACTCAACACCTTTGTCTTATTCTTCGTCTGTTCTGCAATAGAATCATTGAGTCTTTAAACGGAATGTAGCACCTTTCACATTAGTTTTTAACTGAGACAGCCAGATTGTCGGGTGTTCTGAGAAACCTCTAAATCGGACATGTGTCCTTCCAAAACGACCTAGTAGCTGAGTTACAACGCAAAAACCGTTGGGCATATTTGGGCACATTTTAAAAGGACAAATTTCGTGACGTTTTGCATACGTCCATAAGTAGTGAATCCACTGTGATTTCCACCGCACTTTGTTTTCGCTATTTGAACCGTCCGCGAGCTTTTATCGGGCAAAGTCTGTGTCTTTGGTACGACCACAAACAAATTTTGGAGGCAAGATCCCTTCACATTTTCTGGTGACCTGACCTAAAAAGACCTGAGGTCAAAACTTTAACAAAATATGGGGAACGGATGCCCGAATAGCTCTATACCAAATTAAGTGGCGCTGTGCGCCGCTATTTTTCCGGTATTCTTGAAGGACATCAAGGGGGTCAAAATGACGCCCGACCACCAGGGCGAGGATTTTACAAATATAATTATGCAGAATTATTATTGAACATCTGGGTGGCTGAAACTTAATTACGGGCCGCAATGCGAGTCTATATATATATGCGCCATTCTTCCCATCACTATTATCGCAAGTTCATTCATTATCAGTATTGCCGTCTATATCTTTAAAATCGATAACTTTCTTCAATTTCGTTTATATTGACTGGAATCTTGGCGCGTCAAAAAATATTATTGAGGCCCATTGCCATCAACTGAAACCACTGATCACTGGATACAGGGTGGACGGGATCCTGTGGGGGCAAGCTGCTGGGGTTTCCAGTTATATGTTTTATTCACGCAGCACATACAATATATGCGCACTTCTATTCTAGAAACGTTTGAGCTGGAAAAGTCAAGAGAGGAGAAGCCAATGTATATTTTAAGTGCCTTTTCATTTTACATTGTCTTCTCGAATGTAAATAATTCATTATGTAATGCAGCCCTCATATGTTCAGCAAATCACTCATAACATAACAGTTGAAAAAATGATGTTCACAAAAGACCATATATTACTACGCATCTACACAACACTGCAGCTACAGTTAAACGCTTTCATTAACTTCAGGATCTCTGAAGCCTGTCCGCGGCTCAGCTGACTGCCAGCGGCCGGACATCCTCTTTTCCCGCTGAATCATACAACTGCATAGCTCGACAAACATCTGCTCAGTAGGTTTTCCTCTTCTCTTCTGTCGCCCCGCAGACTGGCGTAGCGATGACCACACAGCGAGCAACGGACCCCACACAGGATGTCACGACGCGGGCTATAGATGCAATCGGAACCACACATCCTACTTCGTGGTTTTTCCATGTGTTAATGTAAGTCTGCTGAGTGTTCGCTGGGGTTTATCAGCTGCATCTTTCTGTTTGGCTACACGGTGCATACACAAGTAATGATGGTGGCGGTGAAAGGGATTGTAAATTTGGCTGATCAACAAATGGAAAAGTTTTGTTTTATGTTAAGAAGTTGAATACTTAAAGTATTGGGGTTTTCTTAGCAACGTTCATTTGTTTTATTTTAGTTTGACATTTTAATGTCACTTTACAATGCTACCTAAAAAAAATTAAGTTTCTACTTGTATGCTAATTTTGATAACTGAACGATAATCTTTGCAGTAGATATATTTTTTTTTGTTATTCAGTAAAAACTTAAACTCCATCATTTTTTTTTAAATATCTGAAACAACTGATGGCGATTAAAAATGTGCGAGGCCGTTACACTTTGGTCGGAACGGTATCACTAGTTTAAACCATTAGGCTCAGTGGTAATGCGCTCGCTTGCCATGTGAGAGATACTGAGTTCGATTCCCGGGGCGACCGACTTAGGGGTGGGCTCCCAATTAAACCGCGCCGTGCCGGTGCTCTCGGCACCACCTTCGCCGTGCCGCGCGGGGCGGGGGAAGGGGTGCTTAGGCACCCCCTTTGAACTCGGCTTCTATGGAACGTAGTCAAATACGAAATCAACATTCGAAAGCTCTCAACATGGACATTCAAAGTTGCTTTGCTATTTTTTTTAGCTCAGGTCAATATAGAGGTCACCAGAGGTCATCAAAGTTAAGATTTTACAGTTTTAAAACTTCTATTCGAAAACCCCCATTCGAAAACCCCCATCTCGGAAAATATTATAGGTAGGAACGAAAGGAAAAAAAGCAAACGCAAGCTCCTGAAATTTGCGATTGCCTTGATGTTTTCAGATTTTAGCTATAATTGAGGCTTCAGTGGTCATCAAAGATAAAAGTATTTTTTTCTTCAAAACTGTTTTTAGTAAATGGCTTGTTACATAATAAATATGGAGCAATTACGTTAACACCATCGTGTTTGTCTCGTCAAGGCACTTTAACAGTTATAATGGTGACATGTTAAGGTAAATTTCAAAAATTGACCTCAGGTCAAGGTCATTTGGGGACCCAGGTGGATTATGTCGCATATGTGGCGATGCGAATCGACGAGACAAACACAATCGTGCAATCTGAACGTCTCTTTATTAATAAGATCAATAGTTATTAGCAAACAAACACTGATGACCTCCACCTGAAGTCATCACTGAAAAATTGCACCCAGATCATCAATAATGAACTAAAATAACGTGATTTTTCAAGAGTTGGCTTAATCCAATGCATATTATTTGAAAAGGAAGCATTTGCATATTTTCCCGTTCACTTATAAAGGGGAGGTCAGGAAATTGACCTGACCGTAAGTAACCGATATAAAAAGATAAACAGAATTGTAGATACTTGTGAACTTATGAAATTCTGCAAGTTTAAAATCCTTTGGATTAAGACTGTGGCTTTGGCACGAACACAAACATGTTTGGAGGTGAGGTCACTCGACGTGACCTTGTTACCTGACCTGAGACGACTTGAGGTCAACACTTTTACAAAATGTGAGTAATCGATTCTCGAACAGCTTTGCCAAAAACAGCGGCGCTGCGCCCTGCCGTTTTCCCGCTATCGTCGAAAATCCTGAAGGGGGGTGCCTTTGCACCCCCGGGCCCGGCGCGGTTTAATCCAGGGGCGGATCCATAGGGGGGCACAGGGGGCACGTGCCCCCTCCCAAACATCTGAAAAGGGCCGACGGTACCGCGCGAAGCGCAATACCATGGGCTCTTTAAGTGTCGGAAGACCACGCGAAGCAAGTTAGAGCACTTCAGAGGCCCTGAAGGACCACCATATCTCTGCTGATGGCTTGAAAGGACAGAGGCCCCTTTGGACGTTCAAAAGAGCCCTGTGCGTGCCAGAGACGGTCCCGGCCCAGACCAAAAGGGCCCCTGAGCGGTCGAGCCCCCTGTCCTGAACAGGCCAAATGGGCCCCTAGCCAGCAATAGAGGGTCTATTTGGCAGTTGGATAGGCCCTTTGAGCATGTCGGCCAGCGATCAGCAGAAGCAGCCCAGTAGAGTCTTTTTGGGGGCCCAAGGGGGTGTTTCTTTTAAAGGGGGACCCTGAGCAGAACTGGAGGGCCCCTATACAGACCAAAGGACCCCTATGCAGGTCAGAAGGGCCCTCGACCAGACAAAAAGGCCCCTGGGTGAGTCAGAAGGGCCGCCAAACATGGCCGAACGCCCTAACCAGCAACGGAGTGGCCCAGAGAAGTTCGAAGGCCCTGTGCCAACCGAGAGGGAACCTCTCACCAGACTGAGAAAGGCTGGGGTAAGAAGCGGCACTTAAACATGCCGAATTGGCTTCTAGCCAGCACGGAGGGGGCCCAGGCAGGTCAAAGGGGCCCATTCGCAGTGTTGACAGGGCAAAAAAAAGCAGCCAGGCGCAAATCCGCCAGAAGTGTCGCTGGGCAGATCGAAGGGGCCCCGGGGCAAGTCAGCGGGGCCCCTGGCTAGACACCAAAAGGGTCCCTGGACCGGTTGGAAGGGCCATTGGACAATGGAGATGCCGGGTGAGTTCCCTGATCAATTCGGACTGAGCATATTGGCAGGGCGACAAGGCAGCCAGTGTAGTCCCCGGCCAAGTCGGAGGGATCTCTGGACAGGCCGAATGGGCTCCTTGACACACAAGAGTGGCTTTTGGGAAGCGTCAGAGGGTCCCTGTAACCGAAGGGCCCAAACCACGAAGAGATCTCAGGTGAGATTAAATACAAAGAGTATCTTAATCCACCGATACAAATATTATAATTCGGAGTTTCAAGGTGATTTTTGTAACAACCTTCTCAGCGATGAAGGGCATTCGGTTCACCGAAAGCTTGATTTTAATATTTACATTGTGGAGTAAGTCCTCTTTATACTTAATCTATATCACCCACTCCACGTCATGCCTGGATCATGTGTCCTTGACCAGGTCGCAAGGGCGTTGAAAGGGTCGGAGGGGCCCTTAAACGATCTAAAGGGACCGTCGGCCTGTCAATAGTAAGAATACAGTTGTTCAGGGAATACAACTATAAAAAAATGCGCCGCTCCGCAGCGCAATTGAACTTCAAACAATATGCGGGTTAAAAACATGCCGTTTCTCGTCGCATTTATGTGTTATGTTGCTTCTTTCCTATATGACTGGGCACAANTTTTTCCACTATTTTTCCCCAGTTTTACCGAGAATTTCCGATCCCTAAATCAAGATATACCTACTGGATATATATAACCCTAACACTGATATTAATAATGTTAATATTAAGCCTGTGGATGACAAAAAAAAAAATCCTTAGGAAAGTATTACCATTTATAACAACTTTGACTCTGATGGGTGAGTTTTGGATAAGCCGAGTACTTACATCATATGGTCTATTTAAGGCTCAATTTTCCACTCTCTAGTTATTTTTGGGCTGAATTTTTCACACCACAAAATTTTCACCCACCCAGGCTTCAGGCAATCCTAGGACCCTAGACTGGAATGTATATTTTATTCGCAGTCTGCCTCTGGATCTTTGTATTATATTTTGTATTGCATTTTATTTTGTGTCCATACTTTGTATTGACTCGTGGTCATAAGAGTCATCGTATGAGGACCATTCGAAATAAATTATGATGGAGGATGATAAATATAAATATTTCTTTAGAAGTTCGACAGCTCATAGTTCCCTTTACAAACTAATTGTGAAAAAGGACATTTCGTTAACCTCAATCAATACTTCAATCTATGCAGGAAACAATTCACTTACACCATCCGGCTAATTTCGACAAAACTGATCGGCTAAAGTACACGGGCTGGTACTGAACGATCGTATACATATCGCATAAAGCAGTTGTACTTTAGCTGAGCAGCAATTTTATGGGAAATTGTATGAAAAAATATCCCGGAACTCCAGCATGTCAAATAGGATTCAGTCATTCCCTGGATCTAACAACATTTGTAAGTTTATGACAGTTTTTAAGAAGATTTGATATATCCTTCGCCCCGTCCCTGATGTTTCTTTATCAAGCTTGTGAGTGGTAGCTCTTTGCAGGGGACAAGCGGCCCCGGCATGATACCGTTACACAGTCCTTCGGGTGAATGTGGCGTGGCGACGAGCTCAGTTGTTTACTTTTCTTTCCTCATCAGATCATGCTTAATAAATTTCAACGGAAATACATAAGGAGAAACGCCACAGCCAAATAATAAAAATAAGCTCATTGTCAAGCTGGACAAAGTACATGCTAGGACAGACGACAAGCGTCATGAAATAAATGCCACCTTCCGATCAGCAGAGTTGCAATGACCTCCGTTAGTCAACTTCAAGTACCGGGTGTAATGCATCAGTTTCCTTAGCGATACAATTAATGTTTCCTGGGCGAAAATAACCTTAGTTGAGCAGAATTTCACTAATCAAATTCACCCTTCGGGCCATATTCAAAGTTCTCTGAAGAATGAGCGTCATATCAAGTAAACACAAACAAATATTATAATAACAAATAATGTGACGCAAGCAAAACTAATAGTTACCTAAACTCGTATCTATTTTCATGTTTGAACAGATACAGATGGATAAAGGATTTGAATGTTGGATGCAGCCTCGGACAAAAGAATACCCCAAACATGACCTACCGCACCGCTTGCGCCGCATGACGTCAGCGCGTGCCTCCGCCAGGGAAGCGGAGCACCGCATACTAACGAACCCGCACAAAACCGCATTCAGTAATCGCTAAACAGGCATGGCCCATGGTAAAACCAACTCGGGGAACAATTAGGATGAACGCAACAACATATATCCAGACCTGAGGCTTCCGAGCATCGCAAATGTGTCCAGCCTGAACCGTTCCCAAATCCCGCAAATGCCTCGGACCTCCAGAAGTGAGTGCTGGATATCCTAAAACCTCATATACACCTCTCTTACTCTTCCTAGACCGGTTCCATGTACACATTTTACCAACACTAACCCCTCATCTACCTCTTCAGTGCTCCCTTTGCCACTCCTGTTAGCTACAGCCACTATCCCCACCACAGACGACTCTCCCTGACAAACCAGTATCGCCCCCGGTGTGTGTCCCTCGCCGACCCACCGTTTGAGAAGCCAGCGGCGCTCGCTATCATCCTGCTCGCCGCTGCTGGAGCAGGAGCGACGCTGTGCGCTAAGGAGCGGCAGCGGGACGCGCTCGCAGCCATCCTGCTCGGCACCGGAGCCGGAGCGCCGCTGCGAGGGGGCGCGCTCGGCGCCGATGACGGCCACCACACCCGGGTCCAGCACCATCCCGCCGAGGAGGAGCCGCGGAGGAGCCGCCAGCAGCCGCGAGCGCGCGCGCCCAGCACTGCGACAAGCTCGGTCCGACGCGCCGCCCCGTCACCGCCACACTGTACCGCCGCGGCCGACTGTGCCCTCCTCCTGTCCGTTCGCCGCCACCTCGACCTCCTCCTCCGCTTCCTCCGCCTCCGCCTCGCCCCGCCGCGCCGCCGGC
Organism: Semibalanus balanoides; assembly: GCA_014673585.1. Taxonomy (NCBI): domain Eukaryota; kingdom Metazoa; phylum Arthropoda; class Thecostraca; order Balanomorpha; family Balanidae; genus Semibalanus; species Semibalanus balanoides. Next base: position 36,663 of record VOPJ01016117.1, on the reverse strand, counting down.
GCCGCGCGATCCATGGCAGCACCGCCGGCCAGTTCCGGGAACGCAGAGCACGCAGGGACTTCCCCGTCGACCCGCGGTCGTCCACAAAAACGGCGTCGGCACCCCGCCCCAGCGGCCACCGGCCGGCCAGCTGATCAATGTGACGCGATGGGGGACATACCAGATCGAATCAGGATAAAAAGCGGGCCCGGGGCGTGGTGCGTGAGAAGCCACTCCACATGGCTGCCGGAACGGGGTCCGTCGCTCCAGCCGCCAGGCGCTGTCATAGAGAAAAGCCACTGTGCTACACCGGTAATGAAATGGTTCGGGTGATTGACAGGTCAAAACTCCTCTCCAGCTGGTATCAAGTGAACCTTTTGGTTCAAACTGAACCCGTTCTTCACAGGGAGACAGGATTGGCTGCATAACGCGCTGTGCACGCCCACAGCGCTGTGCGCATCCTCACCCAGCGAAGCGCAGGGCAACCCGAACAACAAAAAGTGTTAATGGCGGTCACAAACACTCGGGAGAGGCCCGCAGGCAGCACGCGGCAGATGCCACTGGCCCGTGTGCGCCCGACCCAGGGCCGTATAAGCCCGACCGGACACCATTACCCCTGGCTGCACGTGAGCAGAATGCTCCGGCCGCTGCCTGTTCACTCGGCCCAGTGAGCCAGCCAGTGACCGAGGTAAGGCTGTGTGTCATGGACTGGGGCACCTGCGGACACGCGCCGGTCGGTCGGCGATAGGCACTCCCAGGCACACGAGTGCGGAGTGCCTTGCGCATGCAAGATGGGATTCAGCTATGACTATAGGAGTCCCAGCGTCATCGAAGTTGGAAAGCGAGATAAAATGCTGAGAAATCGAGCTGGCTACAATGTTGTGTAAAATATATCATGAACTAGTCAATAGTCATGTCATCCTAACTAATCCTAACTAATGTCTATCGTCCCATGCCATTGCCTAGCCATCACCAGCAGCACCAGATCGTCGGTGGCCGGTAGAGGGAGAATGATCTAGCTCACTACGGTATGACGGTACTTTTAACGCTCTATCCGTGTCCGTTTCGTATCGTATCAACATTCTGTCTCATTTTTGCGATTTAGTGCCACCGTTATGCAGCAGCGAAATTTACGCCAAACCGTGATGTCATATAAGGCGCTGTTGTCGTGCGATACAGATATGTGATTTTGTAGTCGACGTTGCAATTTTATTGCAAGATTTCTCGGCCTCGGCGAACTTCGGTAAGATAGTGGCGGCTGAGCTGAAGCAGCGGGCAGCTAGACTGAGGCTGGCGCATGCGCCGGATGGGTCCAATTCAGACAGAACAGGTCCTATCACGGATCAAAGTTGCCCCACGTTTTGACCCAATATTGTCTGAACAGACAATTACATTGACCAAATGTTGTCAGAACGCCACAAACAACAATGTGTGTGGCGCTTGTCTAGCCGCTTGATATAGTTGCCTTAGTTGTGTGAGCGCCTTAGTTGTGTGAGCCTGTGAGTGTGATGGGCCATGACTAAAGATCGGCAGGGCCAGGATTTGGCATGACCGGACTACCGATGCTGTTTCTCAAAGATTCAGAAAACCACGGTGAAGATATTAAACGATGGATGACAAAATATCAACAGCATAATCATTAAGGCTGGTGGGCAATGGGCATGGATGGGCCAGCTATTTTCAAAATTGTGGGGCAGTAAAGCTGATTGGCTTTGTGGAAATTCAGAGACAAACTCATCATTTCCCTGATGTTTTGGATATCCACATTGTAATTTGTTTTCAGCAAAGCGTCGTCCTGGATCACGAGGTCCACAGATTTTAACCTGCAAATTACTGGGGGGCTATCTATACTCTTTGATCTTTGAGTTTGATCATCTTTACACAATTTTTGACAATTATATCTATACTCTTTAGCCCCCTCCCGTTATTTTGCAATATCTCCGAAACCAACAGCGGTATAGTTACCAAACTATCAGTGCCTTGTCTCACATCAATTTTACACATGTTGCGAGAAGAAAAAAGATGAGGCTATGCTAGATCAACTGGAAATGACGTCAGAGTGACGTCATGTTCCACATTTTGTGGCGAAAAATAAGGGTTTGCAGGAAACACTGTCAAAAGTACAGTTTTTAAGATAAACTCAATTGTCATGAACGAAATGACAAATAATAAACTCGGTTATCAAACTGCAATCTTGGATTGTCAAAATTGACTGAAAATAAAATTTTGAGAAAAAAATGAGAAAATAAAAAAATTTTAACAAATTTTTGTTAAAACAATTTTTACACAGTTTTACACAGAAAACCGGAATTGATATGTTCGAGACAAGGCCAATGAATATGTGTAGAAAGTTTGACGTCGATATCTTCAAAACTGATTGACTTACAACCTTTCAAAGACCAAATTCGAACAACTCTACAGCATAACCATGCAGAAAAAAATGAATTTCCTTTTTTTACTTCTATTTATCTGAAACAAACAATGCAAAAACAAACAAACAAAAAACAAACAAGCAAAAAGGTCATTTTCCGCATTCTAGTTTAAAAACGAACCCACAAACATGTGCTACAACTCCTAATGACCGTAATCTGCAATTTAACCACGTGACCTTGGATGACCTTGACCTGGCCAAAGGTAAAAACAGCTTAGAATGGTATTAGAAGTTCAGCATTGCACGAATCATACCGTTTATCAACTGATTTATCCGTTTATTATCGCATTTTTTGCCGCGACAATTCCATTCAGCAGACTTTGGTGACACGGTCAAACATTTTATATTTGACCTCGTGACTTGTGACGCCTCAGTGACCCTTTTGAGGTTAAACAATATAGGTTTCCTTCAACAATTTGACATACCTATTCGAATTGCCATTTGAATTTTTGTAGATTTTCGCGTCAGTAGTTCGGAGATAAGAGGGAGGGCTATGAATACCCTCCCCCCCCCCCCCCCAGTAGTTGCGTACAGAATACCCCAGAAGTCACGGGTTAAGAGAACAAATATGGCATGAACATTTTTTTTAATAAACTTAGTCCGAATATTTTGTGCGGATGGCTTTCCGGGGTCAGGACCCACGCTAAGCAGAGCTTGTTGCGCCGCTGATGCTGACCTTACCACCCGATCGCGCAATTGCTGTTGGCCGGCAGAATTTAGTAAATAAAGAATGATAATACAGCTGGGAGAAATTAATATTTTCACAAGAATGTTGGTAAAAATGTGAGATTTCAAAAGAATGAGTCACAGCCGTCTTGTGTTAACAATACAAAAGGATGTTTTGTGATGAGCGAATACAACTTCCCGGACCGGTATGCCGTATTCGCGTCCATTCCGTTTCTGGGCATTTGTCCCTCACTGGGAAGACCTGTGACTGGTGGCAGCTACCGCGTGCAAGACCAAGTAAGGCTAGCAAAGATGCTTTCGACTCCCTCAATGTTTTCTGGCCAATGGCAGATTCAAGGGGGCCAATAGGTCAAAGACCCCAATTTCCCAAACCATCTAAAACCAGGAAAAAAATACGTATTGTATCATTAAAAAGCCAAGAAGCCTTTACGAAAGAAAATGTATTAATAAGTCACCAATTCATCCATAAAGAAGCAAAATCCGATTAGTTTGTTTTATTGTTTGGTACTTTTTGTGGATTTTGCCTCCAAAACAACTTGTTGACGTTCTGGACTTCTGGCCTGGTTCTTCCTGGTTTATTTTTAATTTGTTTAATTATTTTTAAAAAATCCCTTCCCGTTAATACCCCTACCCATAAAGTTTCTGGTCTTAGATCAGGCATTGGACACCTATACCATGGTTTCAGCCACGGTGATCCGTAGAAAACCAAGCTTCTGACAAATTCGTTGGTTCTAGGAACATAGACTACCCAAAACCACCTTCATCACATCACACGACGAAACCGGGGGAATATCGGCCAAGCAATATTTATCTCCTTCGTAAAGCCTTAGCTGTTTGTCTCCTCTAGGGTGCCCCTCCCCCCCCCCCTAGTGCCTTCGGCCCCACAGCCATATTTTGCTTGAATAACCGATTTCACTGCATATCAGACAAATAAATGTAAGGCTGTGTGCCAGCATTTCGCCGACACGACCAGGGAAGTAGTTTCTCCAGAAAAGTTGGGGGTGGGGCTGAGCTGGAAAAAATCGCTTTATGTACCATCAAAATCCACAAAATACTTATTTATCCCCGGATTTGGCCTACTTCCTCATCAAAATTGGAGGCTGAAGCCTCAGTTGGGAGGGGGTTTGAAGCCCCCCCCCCCCCCCCCCCACCCCAATTTGAATAGGAACCTACACCTCTGGAAGTGGACATGACCGATGATGAATGGGTCTCTCGAAAACATGACGACGTTGCGCCGAAATCAGCCCGATGCTTGGTAGGACGACGGCCCGAGTTTCGTGCATTTCTTTTTCGAAAGCAATACGCACCGTTTATGTGGTATGAGCTGATAAGAAAGTTGTAAAATGTTCAAAACGAGAAACAAATAATTTAGCTATTAACGTCTAACCGTAATATGTGAGATATGCAAGCGCTCCGCCACCTCCCGAAAGTTGGGGGGACGGAGGCATCCTGAAGTCGATTCTTTCCATACAACGCCAATAGGCGTAATGTTAGAAGCCGAAGACATTGGGAGGGACACGTCCTCCCCTGTGACGGTATAACCCAAATACCCCAGTAACTCGCGGGTTAAGATAGCTATTGGATCTTGTGACTGAGCAGACAACATAGTTTTGCATGCACCTTATGAGCCACATTTTTTTATATTCCTACAGTTATACCAGATATTTCACCTCTTCGTCTGCTATGTAAGTTAAAATAGAAAAGCATATGCAAATATATGAAGACAAGAATGCATGCAAATACTGATCCAAAGTTCTTATGAACTAACAATGCAGAAAATACAGCATCCAGTTACCCCTGAAAATTAATATTTCATCTTTAAAGAAAGCAATCAGAATCAATCGGAAGGCTGTGACACAAATAGTGGTTTGTGCAATATATGGTACATGCTTAAAAGTGTTCTTTCTTCAAGGCTTCTAAATTACAGCCATCACAGTTCATTAGCTTGCAGAAGAAAAGAAAAACAGAACACTTTAAAAATATAAACTGTTTTTAAAATATGATTGGTGAAACCAAAACATTCTTCAGTAATCCTTGTTTCGTTAAATATGTATGTCAGCAATGTCAATAATGAAGTTTAACCACAGGAGTGGTTAGGATGCATTGACTAGTCAAGAACGAGCATATAAATGTTCATGCTTGTTTGTATGTGGCCTATCTCTTTGTTTCTCATCATGGAGCACATTTTCATAAAAAACTTGCGCTACCCAAGACATATAAAAAAGGGTTACCTGCAGTTCTAGTCCATAAGTGATGCTATACTAACCAGTAACCAAATGACCGTTAGTTTCTGAGGATTGGCTGATATGGCACAGTGTACAGTGTACACTACTGTGAGGTCGGACATGCTATAACAACAGACATTCCCTGTCAGTGGTGGTGTGGTGGCAGAGCTTTCTGTACGACTCGTACACAACCGCCATCATTAAATGTCTGGTACTCCAGCATGTCAGGTCTTACAGTACAGTCCCATCCTTTCATCTCTGAAATAATCCTCAAATTCAGCTCATTCCATTACAAAATATTATGAGCAGAACTTAGTGTGCAGGCCCCTTATTTTAGGATGGAGCAATGTCTTAGCATTTGAACTGAATACTGATATGTGGGCCAAAGTCAACAGTGTCATTTTTCAGCAGGTTATAGTTTGAGGGGTTGGTGGGCAATAAAGTGGAACTGTGTTAAGTTTGTGATAACTGTGAACCATTTGATGCATTATCTGATAATGAAAAAAACAGTGTCCTAGGATTGTGAAATTTTGGTGGAAAATTACACCCTATTGATACTATTTGTCCACTCTTTTTCCCGAGTTTTACTGTGAATTTTACACTCCTTTGCATTGGATAAATAGAACCCTGTTACTGATTTTTTGAAGTAATGATATTGGACCAGCCTGTGGCGGGAAAACAGGTACAAATTGCATAGGTAATACAATTATTCTGGGTGAGGCGGGGTGATTGGCCATTGGTAGAGCATAGCATATATTTTTGGTATTTCTAATTTTTCACTGGCTCTATGCTTATTTTAAGCCATAATTTTCCACTCTGCACCCCAGCTTCAAACCAATCCTAGGACCCTGGAAAAATATGTAGTCAATTTTCCTTTGAATATTTAAGTGTTAAAACAGTGTTTCCTTTAAATACGATATCAGTGTTAAAGCTTTCAGACAAATATTGTGTTTTGTGATCCCAATATCTAATTTTTTGCTTTTGCACAAGTTCATCTGTCTTTTCAAATCAAAGTTCCAGACTAGATACCTACTAGTCCAGCACCAAATAAACAACACTGCAATTAGCATGCACAGTATCAAATCATGGCTTGATGAAAGCTGAGAGCAAACCCCCCAAGATGAAGTGGTATGAAAATGTATAATGCTGATAAGGGAGGGAAGGGCATTATAGTCACATAATCTTTGAACTTTTAATGCTATGCATATGCAAAAAAATGTGATAAATTAGCACAAACACCTGTAATGCCAGACACATCCTGATGTGGGACTTTGCATGTCATTGGTGATGTAGATGATACTGATGCACTATATCGTCAATAGCATGAAGTCAGACATCAGGACAGTCTGACATAACAGTTGCATAGGTAGGGTAAACTGTCATAACCCTGGATATGTCCTCGGTCCTAACCTTGGCCTTTTGTGCTATCAGAATGTAAAAATACTGACACTCCTGAAGCACAATGTGCATCGTGCTGGTATCGTCTACATTCTGATACCATGCAAAGTCAGAGGTTAGAACATGTCTGAAGATTGGACTTTGACCCTACCCTACCTTAATGAATCATTTTCTCATTTAGGAGGGTTTATTGTTGTGCAGGCAGTACAACTTTGTGAGACCTTAAACAGCATTGTCTAATTAAATAACAGTAATATATGGGGCTGTTCCAACGCCCTCAACCTAATCCGGTTGAGGATTCATTTTCTCCACTGGTCATTCCCGTGCCTCAACTAAAGTCACCTGACCCTCCACCAACCTCAACCGGTTGAGAAAAATATAAATCGCTCATTGAGCGGTTGAGGCCAGTGGAGGAAAGTTTACACTGTGACGACAGTTCTGGCGCACTTGTGTGTATTAGTGGCGCGTTGTCCATGTTGTTTACATTGCAAATATTTACTTTTGTTCCTGCGCTCATCTCCACTGTGTCTGAACCAGAACCGACAGGATAAAACATATTCCAGTTGAGGCGAGGGCGCTGGAACAGCCATTAAGAGTAGGTACCTAAATTATTTATTTATTTTGTAATCATAGTCCTTTACATTGTAAAAGTTAGAAGTGTGAGACATAGGATAAACTGCTGTAACCCCAGACACAACCTAGCAGTCCTAACCTCAGACTTTTCATGCTATCGGAATGTAAACAATAGGTACAGACACATTAGAGCACAGTGCAATGGTATTGTCTGCATTCTGATAGTATAAAAAGTCTGATGTTATGAAGTGTCAGTTGATTGGACTTTTATCCTACCTAGAAAGATGGAATGTTACCCATGCTTACCTGGGAAGAGGGAACATTCCCCCAAAATACCTTTGCTTGCAGCTGCAGGGAAACCTAATACCTATGCAACTAATACCTATACAACATTCAAGATTAGAGAAGAAGGAATAGGTCAAAATAAAATTATCAGATGGATCAGTTCACCTACCTTTAGCTGTGGGAGACGTAATGCACATGTACAGCCTCGGAGCCGATTGATAGTCGATAGAGTCCGACTTCGAAATGATTGCTCTATATTCTGACAATGTCACATGTTTAAGGCTAGACCTTTGCAGTTATATGCATCCCCCAACCAGTTATGAGTATGTCAGGCCACTCAGTTATTAAAATGTACAAAATGTTCTCAAGCATCTCCGCACTGATCCCTCATCCGAATAGCAGTCTGCTACACAAACACAGTACACATTTACAAAGACGACTGATCATTCGCCTCAGTTGTACTGCTGCGCCACAAGCGCCGAGGACGCGCAAATATGCGCGCGCAGGTTCACAGATCTGGTAGCGCTACGAATTCAGAAAGCCTTCATTCTAGCATCAAATAAGAGAGGTATTTCTTTCCTTGTATTGCAGCTGCCGCCAAGATATCTATAACTAAGCTGCCGCTTTCGAATCCTACTGCCTCCTGCAGGCTGCAGACATAGGCGTACCCAAGGGGGGGGGGGTCAAAAGGGTCAATTACACCCCTGAAGGCCCGTGCGTGCCCCCTTGGTCAATGGGCCCCCCTGGCCAATGGGCCCTCTTGGCCAATGGGCCCCCTTCGGAAATAAGGCCAGAAGGACCCTATTTTTCTCTAAAGACCACGCGAAGCGTGGTCTTTAGAGTGTTTAAAGCACATCAGAGGAATTTTCAGAGGTTATTCAGGGTTTTTTAGGTCAGAGTACCCTCTAAGGCGGCCAGAGTGCCACCTCAGGCGGCCAGAGTCATAGGTGTACGAAGGGGAGGGGACAAAAGGGCAATTGCTCCCCTGAAGGTCTGTGCGTCCCCCCTTGACCCATGTGCCCCCTTTGGAATAAGGCCCCGAAGGGTCCTTTTTCCAATCTAAAGACCACGCAAAGCGTGGTCTAAAATGAATTCAGAGCACTTCAGTTATTTTTCCGATGTTCTATAGGTCAGAGTGCCCCCTCAGGCGGCTCTGGGGTTTCATGGATGCAGAGCAACCAAGGCCTTTGGATCATCAACTAGACCTCACACATTTGGCTAGTGCGGCCAGAGACGTAGCCAGACATTCGACAAGGGGGCACGGCATCCCAAGGGGCCACCCTCAGAAAAGCCCGTCCACCCCGAAAAAATGGCACAAAAAATAAAAATCTCCCCGGATTTAGTCCACTATATTTTGCAGGGCCGCAAAAAGGGACGTCGCCGATCATTTTTTAGTGAAAGTCCGTCCATTGGGGGGCACGTGCAACCTGTGCCCCCTGATAGTGCCTCAGTGCACGAAATAGGGCCTGTGTCCAGTGCCCACGGTGCTCTCACACAATTTCGCCGTATTTCGCCGGCCTGGCCAAAAACGGCGATTTTTGGGGGGATGTAACTGGGGTCCCCTGAAAAATAATGTTTTTGTGATTTTTTAATGTTAAAAATATGTCCCTCTTAAAATATGGTGGGCCAAATCCGATGAGTTTTTTTAATGGGGTTACCTTGTGCCTCCCGACCGAAAATTACCCCCCCCCCATGAAGCGAATCCTGGGTACGCCACTGCCTGCAGACAATGGCAACGCCACCTCCCGAAAGTTGGGGAGGACGGAGGCATACTGAAGTCCATTCTTTCCATGCAACGCCCATAGGCCTAATTGTTAATCCCGAAAATGTTGGGGGGACACGTCCCATCCGTCTTGTCCCCCCCCCCCCCCCCCCCGGTGGCCGAAGCCATGTTCTGCAGAACTCAGAAGTCTCCATTGGAAAAGAAAGCCAACGCAGCTTAACAAAAGTCAAAACCAGACTGGTTATTGATTCAACTTATTTGGAAGGATTCAATCTAAATTCATTTTTAAATCCGAAAATACATTATTCAGTCCCGGGCGCCGTTTGATTCATAGATAACCATCTTGATAAATTATTCTTTCCATTTTTTTATATTTTTTAGCACAGTTTTGAGAAAAATTGAAGGCATTGTAATTATGATGATAGATAACCTTATTTTCATAATACATAAAATATTTGTTAAAGACTTTATTTTTTAAATATTTTTCGGCATTATGAAAATAAGGTTATATCAGAATTATCACACTATTTTGTTTATAATCCAATCATGTTTAATTCACCATTGAAATAGCATTCACTGGCGGATCCAGGAGGGGGCGGCAGCGGCTAAAGCCCCCCCCCACCCCCCCTCCCATTCCAGGCCGGACAGGGGCGGCAGTACAAATTAGCCCCCCCCCCATATCCGCAAAAAATGGTGATGAAAAATGTATATTGGCTGCGAAAAATAACGCTTTTACGAAAAGTAAGTTATTTTTGTCTCATTCGTGTTTTTTATATTTGCTCGTTCGTGTTTCCTCTATTTTATAGCAGTTTGATAGCAGTAGGGATCAGGGAAAGTGGTCCGTTTGACGCTATTTTGACCTGGAGCGATTCACAATCAGCGTAGCTTTGCACGGTGGCGATACACTGGCGGATCCAGGGGGTGGCAGAGGCAAAAGCTTCCCCCACCCCCATTCCACGCTCGAAAAGGCGGAAATATAAATCATCTCCCCCCACACACCCCAAAAAGTACACAAACAAACAAAAATGTAAGAACTCCTGCAGGGGCGGAACTTCATGAAATCACTCGGGGGGACCTAATGTTAATTTGATAGATTTGTACTCAGCTCTTACCATGCAACGCCATAGGCCTAATGTTAAAATTTGAAATGATTGTGGGGGCTTGGGCCCTCCCCAAGAGATATAAAGTTTCACCCCTGAACTCCTGCAATAGGTACAAATAAAAATGCGTGATAATTCGGCAAGCTATTAGCTGAGGCCTGAGTTAGAGTAACAGTTCCTTTGCAGTATATCTACAATTAAGCAAGTTTTCGCGGTTAATGGTACACAAATTACAGGGCATTAGGAGGAAATGGCGCGAAGTAGCCGCCCATTTGTGTCCATGTGACGATTACGTACCGGCGTTCATTTAGTAGGTATTTGAGTGCACTAAACACGGTGGGAAATCGCTTTTGGGGGGGGTTATTAGGTAGCTTAAACTTTATAAATTACACTAGATAAAATTAATGTTTTCACGACACATGATCCCCTTCCCCCCCCTTCCAGGGTAAGGACCCGGAGTCCCAAAGCGAAAATCAACCCCCCCCCCATATTGGGAGGCTGGATGATTGGATCCACCAGTGATAGCATTGGCATTGCGCAACTGATTCATGAATAAACAAAATATGGTGATGAATCAGTTCTTTTTTTATTTAAAATATTTTGATTGAAATTCCAATGGATTCAATCATAATCGAATCAATAACCAGTCTGGACAAAACAGCTAACATTTCAAACTAAAAGAATCGTTGAATATTAGTTATTTGAATCTCAAACTGTATCAATCGACAATCCAAGGACGGATCCAGTCGTGTTTTGGGGAGGGGGGCAAATCCAGTGCAGTATTTCACACAATTTTCTGAGCGGGGGAGTAGCAGACCATCAGCCGTTAGCTAAAAGCTGATGACCGAGGGGTGGCAGGCCGTCAGCGTCAGCGAGAAATTGTTGACCGGGGTGGTTGGGATTCACGTCTTGGGAAGTTGGGGCAGTCGACGATAGTTCTTAATTTTATAATCATTCCAGCAGAAATGACGAAAAAATACCCACATTTTTACGCGTGTATTTGTTAAATGCCTTTGCAGCATTTAAACGTCCGTTTGCATGTTAAAGTAGCAGACTGGTGATTGATTCAACTTTTTTGGAACGATTTCGGATTAAATCACAATTCATTTTGGAACATTACCTATAATGAATCGTTATTCATTTGCCGTTCGATTCTTAGATTATACAATTTTAAATAATTATTTTCGATTCAAAGAATCGAAACATATTTTGATCAATTCACGATTGATTCAACATTAAAACAACATTGAACATTTGTATAATTTCAATCGGCTTTGTCTCTATGCAGGGTTCGGTTCAATCACGATTCATGAATCAAAATATCCGGTGATGAATCGAATACCCATTGTTTTTATTCAAGATATTTTGATTGAACGATTCCATTCCGATTCAATCAGAATTCAGAGTAAAAAAAATAAGTCGGTATCAGAAGGTACTTGTTTGAAATTAGCGCTTCGCAGGCAGTGCGAAATTTGTTACGTGTTTGCCGTGATAAAACCCGAGAATATAGAGCTGATTCCAGGGCACCCAGGGATGCGGAGCCGGGTGGCATTGGCCTAGAAGAGCAATGGTTGGCCGCAGCATGTATTTGCAGTCCACGTATCTCGTCCCACGGACCGGGCACGAACACAACATTTACCTACACAAAATAGTGCAAACCAGGGATTCACATACAAACTGCGAGAAACTCTTCGTGAGACGAAGAAATCCAGCTGCGGAGAAGAACAGACAGCAATCAAAACTAAACACGAACTTTGACGAAAGAAAAGACCACACCACACAAATTGATGAAAGCAAAGGTCCGCTTGATGAAAGAAATTCCGGACAGGCGAATAAAGAAGCTATCATCAGCGCAAGCAATAAGCAGCGAAAAGACGACTGGGTTGTAATATAACATACCTCCTCAGGGCGTAGACATTGATGAACGACGTCCTTCTCATCCGTACGCCCGCGAACGTCCCATAGCTGACCGATGTCTGCACCATGTTTGCCACCCGCACGGCTCTCCTGATCACATCCCACTGAACAATAAAAGCTACAAATGACAAGAACTGGCCCGGAGGGTAGCTAATGGTGTCACATCCTCCTGCCTTCAAGGCTTCCAGATCGGCGACAGCAGTGGCGGCGCCAGATTTGTCGCTGAGGCGGGGTGAACCAGGAAGGTAAAATATAAACAATAACCGAATCGACACAGGTCGCTATATCACCGGCATTTGCTGCGTAGATGGGAACATCACCCCCCCCCCCCCCTCTGCATTATGTCTGGCACCGGCCACTGCGTCACCAGACGCCCCCCAACCCCGCAGACAGTGAACACTGAACAGAGCGGCCCTTGCCTGCCCCACATTGGCAAGGACAGCGGAAGAGGCACGACCATAATGGACAGTGTTTACTATTTTGTATGTATCATTCTTTCGCAGTCGAAGTGAGCAGGGCAGGGGTAATTGTATAGATTCGCTTCCAATAAGTAAAGAATCAGCGTCGGATCCAGAACGGTGGTTTGGGGGGACCATGGTGGTTTGGGGGCAATCCCAAAAAGTATCACACTATTATGAAAACTCATCGGGTTTCGCTTGCTTATGCATTGCTAGCGGATTTAGAACAGGGGCAGCGGAAGGTATTTTGGGATGGGGAGGCAAACCGTTGTTAACCGGTTGAGAGGGGTGGAGCGTTAGCGAGAAATTGTTGACCGGGTATGGAACGCTAGCGCAAGTTGTTGAGCGGAGGGGTGAAAAGTCAGCAAAAAGCTGTTGAGCGGGGGGATGGAGCGTCAGCGAAAGCTTGTTGAACATGAGAGAAGTAACACATGATCACGTATAGGCATATGAACACTGATTTCTAGTTGCTTGCCCCTTGCCAGGGAAAAATGCAGCCATAGGGGAGACCGGGCTAAGTACATCACGGGTTGAATACATCACAGTTTATAACTAAAAAAATACCTTCCCATGATATGAAAATGGCAGTGGTTCTACAAGAAACGCGCATACGCAAACCCTTTGAAAGCAAGGGCAACGCCACCTCCCGAAAGTTGAGGGGGACGGAGGCATTCTGAAGTCGATTCTTTCCTTGCAACGCCAATAGGCCTAATGTTAAAATCCGAAAATGTTTGGGGGGACACGTCCCTCGCGTCCCTCCCCCCGGTGGCAGAGCCCATTTTTGAAAGTGGCAAAATAAGTGCTGTTAGAAACTGGCTGATCTGGCACACGCCGAAAAAGTGATTTTTGAGGAAAAATGTTAATATAAATGTAAAGTCTTGTGAACTATTTGCTACTTCAGGTAAAGTGAAACGGACTTCAACACATCGTATAATACCTATACTTCTGGCGTTAAAACGTGGAATGATGTTGATACGCTGTAACACCCGTGCTATAGACGGTCAAAAACAAATCAAATGGGTATGCTTATCAGCAAGTTAGACCATCTGTTGAAGAGGATCAGATCTTGCCAACGTTTAGGTCATATGACATAATAACGATAATTAGTTATACGAGGAAGACCTAAAAAAAATTCTCCATATGGGGTTTCAATACCTATAATATACCGGAAAATACAATTGACAAAACAGTGACCAATATAAAATGTTTTTCAATATATGAACGCTTTTGCCGTTCATTTTATACGTTCCAGCGGCTAGATGCAACCTGCCCGGTAGCGGGGTTAAATGCATCACTTGCAAAGCTGTCTTCAAATTGTCGCTGTACCAGTGGCAGATCCAGGATTTTCATGAAAGGTGTTGCAGGCCCTGGCACACGCCGAAACTTGGAATAAATTGGAATTCCAATGCCTTCTTTGGCATCTGAAGGGGCGTCGTGTATATTTTTCAAACAAAATAGCTACTTTGGGGTTAAAACGCAAAATTACGCAAAGCCGAGATAGCCATATTGTAAAGAATGTCATTTTACCTCCTTTTGACGTTTTAAATTTTGTAATTTGCATTAAACTCGATGCTCTACGATTTTTCAAGCATTTATCGTTTTCCACCAAAAACAGTATGCTACTTCCCAGTCAACAATTAACTTGGGCACTGATCGGGCACAATGGTTTAATCCCATTGTGCCCGATCAGTGCCCAAGTTAATTGTTGGCTGGGTTGATGTCAATAAAAAACGTCATTTTTCCGACCGTACTATATCGATATAATTGATATTTGGTATGAAGAAGAATTGATGCAGGCTGCAGCATATAAAAGCACTAAAAGTTTCACTTAGAAATATATCATATAAAGTCATTGAAAAATCCGGGAGAGGGGCATATTTTGTACTCTCCCAGCAGAGCACGTGCTTATTATGACTTCTTATACAGCAAATGCAGGAACGTGCGGGGGTATCTCTATGAACTACCCCCATGTTCCTGTGGAAGAGGGAGAAGGAAGAGGGAGACCGAATAGATCAACCCCTTGGATCAACCAGTGGCCATGATTATTAGTCATAGGGTGCGGCAAGGTTTTCGTGAAAAAACTGCAGTGTCGCGCAAAAATACTGATTATTGTAACACACCTAAATCTTGTTTTACAATGCTATGATTTTGGAGGCGCCCTCCATGGGTTCGGAGGCACCCTTCATGAGTTTGGGGGCGCCCTTCTCAGATTCAGGGTGCACCTCAACGTGTTTGAGGGCGTTATTCCAAGTTTCGGGGCACACTTCCAAAGTTTGGGGTGCTTTTCGGACATCGGGACTCCCTCCCCGGAACTGAGAGCGCCCTCCATGGGATTGGGGGCGCCCTCTATAATTTTTTGGCGCCCTCCAGCCTTATCAAATTCGGTGTAAATGCCTTATCACGTTCGATGATGCGCTTCCGAGTTTCGAGGGCGCCCTTCCAAAGTTCTGAAGTTCGGGATGCTTTTTGGGCATCTGGGTGCACTCCACGGAATTGGGGGTGCTCTTCATGGGTTTGGGGTGCTCTCCATGAGTTTGGAAAATGACGTGTCTCGACGAGACAAACACACTGGTACCATTTCCACGTCTATATCTTCATTATGTCGAGAGTTATTGACAAATCAGTATTGTTGGTCACAAAATTGACCTGGTCACAAAGTTCACCGATATCAGAAATCCGAGACATGCAAATGGTGGGTATCCACGACCTTATGACATCCTGAAAGTGTGAAATCGATCGTTCGAAAGCTGTGTCTACGTATACGACCAAATACGTTTTGTAGGTGAGGTCATCACGTGACCACGTCTGGTGATCTGACTTGAGATGACCCGAGAAAAAGCATTAACATAATGTGGGTAGTTCATTTTCGAACAGGTATGCAAAAAACGGCGGCGCGCAGCGCCGCCGTTATTTGCATACCATAGCGGAGAAACGGCATAGCGGAAAAATCGTTTCGTTCATAGCGGAAAAACAAACTTACCAGTAAGACGCCTCATAAACGGCGAAGGACGAGCGAGTCCGAATAAATCCGCGTCAATTTATCACCCGCCCAACGGAGGTTCGTTTTGTGAGCAAAAGCTTGCTTTTGGATTTCAGTTTTCGGCCTATATTTGTTGCCTGTCGATTTTGCAAAAATAGATGCTGAACTAAACATCGATTAACTTGAAACAAATTAAGTTCTGAGCGTTAATTTTAATTTCAAATTATAAAATACATGTTTGAGGCAAAACCTTCTTGCGGTATTATATGGATTTGATTCGCTTTGACAGCCTGCATCATTTTTATCGGCTTAGACACCCTTGGTTTGGAAGGCTACGACCGTTGGTAATTGAATTGAAATATTATAAAATCGCAATGTAATATTACAGAACGTGTTTAACAGCAAGAATACTGCATTTAAAAACCAAAATTGTGAGCATTTTAGAAAAGGTAATAATGGTCTACACATTGGTGTTTATTTCATCGGCTGTCCCCGTAAATAAAAAAAACAACCCATTGGTGCCAAGCCACTTGATTCTAAAATGTAAGGTCATTGAAACCATTATTTTCGTTTTGGCCAGTCGAAATTTGGCACGTGACACGCGCCGCTGACGATACAAGCAGCATTAGCTGCAGACGCCGGGACGATTCGATCGCTACACCATCTGTGTTTGGACGCTGCGTCTTTGCGACTTTGTGGTTGCCGAATAGAGTTCCGGTATTGCAACAACGCATTCTTTATTTAACTTTCGTAGACCGGAGCAGGGCACGTGCCAGCACGTGTCAATGAACCCAAAGGTTTTACCTGAGCAACTTGCCAGTGTATGCTCTCAAAACCACACACCAAATTCGACACAATCGCGCCAGCGTGCGGATTGTTTGCCGACAAAAAGACACCGTTTAACAACACCTTCACGCTCACGCGCCACACGCCCGCCACGGCCATGTGTCATCCACCAACATATCGCACTGGGTGAAAAAAACAGGGTTGGTATGGAGGTACTCACAAGAAGGCCCGATTTGTATCATCGGACGTGCGGTTCCAAGATATGATTCTCAAAAGCGTCATGCCACGCTACGGGTCGAGTCGGTCGGTCGCTATAATCATATGTTTTTCCATTTACCACGTAAAGACGAGCGAGCGCTTCGCGCTCGCTCGTAATAACATCTTATGTCACAAATATTGAGCCAAATGCATGAACATGCGCTACATGCAAGTAAAGGTCAAGGATTTTGTTGGCGTGTGTATGTGTGTAGGTACCTATGCGTGCATCGCCATCATGTCTGTGGGTATTCATATAAGTGAGCTTGTGATTGCATTTTTTCCGTTCATTATGTAATTTGTGAATCGGGGCATTATAGCCACTATGCCTAGTGAAGACCCCATGTCTGTACAAATCATAAATAAGTAATGGGTACAGTATAGTTTGTATCTGGGTACCCAGTCATTGTGGCATCCAGGGTAATGAACTTGCAGACTTCTATGCAAAACACTCGATTACGCTAGACGTCATCACCCCCGTACCATCTAATCTCGATTCAATAAAATCTGCTCTCCTACAACGTGTCCGCGCTCACTGGCGAGGCACAGTGGCAGACAAATGCACCAATGACACAAATCCGCAATATTAAACCGGTTACAGAAGCTTGGAGCTCTTCCTCGTGGGAAAATAGGCACGAAGAAAAGGTACTGTGTAGAATTCGAAATGGGCGTACATTTCTGACGCACTCTTATATTTTCCCTCAAAATCCTCGCTCACGGTGTGACACCTGTGACGAAACTATCACGGTTCCACACCTTTTACTGCGTTGTCCAAAAATATCAGTTACACAGACGTATTCTCCAGCATTACTGTCAAAACCATGTCGCTGACTTTCCCCTGTCTACAGTACTCGGTGATCAATATCCTGACTTGATCAATCTACTTTCCGACTTCTTGAGTGGTAGGAATATTTTTCAGGAACTCTAGCTTAACTATGTGAACAACTTTTTTATCTCTCAAAACATGTGAATGGCACGAAAATGCCAGAGCAGGCCGAAGCGCCGAATCAACACAATGTGCATGCAGACCGCCCCATGTATGCGCGGATCGAAGTTTGATCACCGCCCCGTTATACTGCCTATTTGCTTCAACGTCAGGTCGATCATCGGTACGAAGTGTGAATAGGTCCGGTGCCGACATTCCACACCTGGCGCGCTCTCACCATGCAGCAGCGTTCTTGTGTGGTGCCGAGACACAGTCAGGTGTTCTCAGATTATTTTTCATTACTGGAGCATTCAGATGTCCCCGTCAATTAAAGCTCGCTTAACTAAATGAAACCTTTCATGCGCTCTGTCTTCGGCGCCACCATAGACTTGGACAACTCTAGTATCAAGTTCTTTTCTTCCCGGCCCGGCGTTCCGTCATACAGGCTTTTTCATGTCCACCAGGCGCGTGTCATTCTGACAGCGTTGCTTCCTGAAGCTTATTGCCAGAGACAGCTAATAAGCTTATGTTTGCATGCATCTGAGGCGACTTTTTCAGGCCATCCAATTTTTGAAGTCTCAGTGCTCACTTTTCAGCGAACGCGAGGCACATACCTCGTTCCGTTTAAACGTAAAGTCATTTGCTTAGTCAGTGCCCTCGGCGTGTGTAATGAGTGTGTGTGTGAAGGTATAAGTTTGCCTTATACTCAAAGAACGGGTTCGAATGTGGTCGGATTTGTATGGTGTGACGAGTGTGACCGGGTTTTAATGGCGAGGCGGTGTAGGCAAATTGCTCTTATGCATTGCAGCCATAAGTGGGCTCCGGCCTGTGGTTGTTTGTGACTAATAAATAAATAAAAGTATAATGTCAAGGTGAATTAAGCACCAGACTAGCGTGGACGTCTAGTAGTGGCCAGCGGTACGGTTGACGTCATTTAGTTCTCGCGCTATAAATGGATCCAGTGGCGTCGCCAGGATTTTTAGGTTGGGAGGCAACATTATTTTTCTCAGGAGAGGGACGTCAGTGATAGAATCAAATTTTGCTCCTCAGCCATATGTTATTGACCGGGGAGGAAGGGGGGGAGGGTCGAGTCGTCGTCAGAGCATTTCATTTTATCGAGTGCAAATTTGTTTTGCGCAGGGGGCCATGGAACTATCCCCCTTGGCTTCGTCCCTACTCCCTATTCCAGACATAAGTGCGGATCCAAAAAACCGGATCCAGTTAAGAAGCTTGATCCCAGATCTACTGAGATCATAGGATCAGTTTATAAATCTCGAAGATTCACCGGGATCGGGACCTCAGATACTTAACAATTTTCAAAGGATTTGTTAGGATTCCACGGGCCACGGGTTAAAATTGAACATTAAGTGTCGAGTGGCAAACCTCTGGACGTGGTCACTGACCAGCCTACCTCTATTTTTCCCGACCTCAAAATCTCCTCGGATCTGTATCGATCTCAGTGGGTCCCGAATTGGAGGTTGGGGGGGAAGTTGTCCCACCTGCCCCCGTGGCGACGCCGCCGTTGCCATCACCGGGGTCTGCCTTGATCGGGGCTGACCAATACCGGGACCCTACCAGAAACGGGATCGTATCAAGAATATGCAAGAGCCGGGACCTCTTGTGACCGAACCCTCGTCCCGATCGGGCCCCATATTACGTATCTGCCAGCACTGGGTCCCTGCCTCGATCGGGCCCCTACCAGGAACGGGACCCATATCAGGAAAGGGCCCGTATCAAATAACTTGCAAGGAGACTCTCATAACCCTCGTTCTGACCGGGCCCCATATCACGCCGTTACCAGCATCGGGTCTCTGCCTCGATCGGGCCTGACCAAGATCGGGCCCCTACCAGAAACGGGTCCGCATCAAGAATATGCAAGGACCGCGGGCCCTCGTCCTGATATCACGCCTTTGCCAGCACCGGCTGCCTCAATCAGGCCTGACCAAGACCGGGCCCCTGCCAGCTATGGGCCAGAATATGGATCGTTTTGTCACTCATACATTTCTGAAGGGAGGGGCGGGGGTCAACTGACCTTTTTACCTTCCCCTCGCTGCGTGCACCACTGTCAACTTGCCTCGGGATACTTCCGCTACTTGCTGTGTCAGTGGTACCTAGAGACAGGGGCGTCACTACCGGGGAGGATCGCTCCGGCCAGAGTCACCCCGAGATTCGCATGCTTCTTGTATTAACCCAATGGTGTTGGCACCCAAACACATTGCTGCTCCCCTCCCCCTCAAAAATCAAAATTTTGTGACGACGCCACTGTCCAGAGATGTGATTTGTTAACTAAGTAAGCGTAATTTCCGTTTCTAAAAAGCTAAGCGACATATATACACTGGTGGATCTAGAACAGCAGCTTGTGGCGGTTTGGGGGGGCATCACCCTAAAGCCGTTTCACAAAACTCGAAAACCTGTCAGACTACGCTCCCTTATGGATTGCTAGACGTTTTAAAATGACTTTCCTTAGCAAATATTGCGTAGATGTTTTTTCTACATCAAGGACATATGTAAATTTCGCCATTTTTTTGGTGGGGGGATCATTATCCAGGACCCTAATGCCCTCCCCCTGGATCCACTAGTGCATATACATGCGCGTTACTGTTAAGTTGCAGTGACATGGCTGTTAATTAACCACAGTTCACACAGGCACGTATATTTCGCCTAGGGCGGAGAACGCCTCGAAAGAGCCCCTTTACCAAGCGTTGAAAGGGCCCTTTTCCGGGCATTGAAAGGGCCAAACAAAACGAAAAAGGTTCGTTGCAAGGATGGAGAATGCAATGTGTATACCATTTTTGGAGCAGGAGTTAGTAAACTGAGCGTCTGCCATTTCAACCTTGAAACCAGTTTGGAATCGGCTATACCAGTGGTTCCCAAACGGTGGGTCATAACCCCATTTGGGGTAACGGAGCCATTCTGCGGGGGCAACAAAGGCCTGTGAAATTGATGTTATGTTAATGTTACGCTAACATGCCTTCATGCAGCCTCTGGCAGAAACATAGTACATACTCAGACAATATAACAGCTGCACAGAACGCACTTATTTCTTACGCGTTCCTTTTACTTTACGCTTCAAAACGGAAACCTGTCTGTTTAAAATGGCATGCAGAGCAGCTAAACAGCACGAATTAGCCCACCATCGGATTTCCGGCACGCGCTGCGCGGAAGGAATTGAGATGTTGGTGAGGTTAAGGGAATGAATACATATGACTGCGATCTCAGTCTTCGTTTTTATTGCGAGTTGCGATGCTCCGATGGAAGTGTGCAAAGTCTGCAACACTAAACAGGTGCAACCAACGCATCGTCAGCAACCAACGTCAGCAGGTTCGCCGTTCGATGAGCAGGAGCGACCAGGCATAAACCCCTGTTGCTTATCTGATAGGACCGGTTTAACATGTTCAAATAAGGTGGCGATAACGAAACGTTCCAGCACCTTGCTGAGCAGCGGCAGTAACGACACAAAGCGGTAGTTGAATGGCGAGCTTTTTGTACCTTTCTTGTGTATCGGCACAATGTTAGCGCGTTTCCATAGCTTAGGAAACACCCTCAGGTTTTTCAGGAGAGCGGAAAAACAGCGGCGCACAGCGCCACCGAACTTTTCACAGCTGTTTGGGCATCAATTACCCACACTTGTATTTAAGCAAATTTAATTCAGTTCAGGCCACAAGGTAACGTCAAGTGACCTTATCTCCAAAAATGTTTGTGGTCGTGCCAAAGCCAGTCTTTCTCCGAAAGTTTTGAAACTTGCAGGATTTCATAAGGTTATCAGTACCTATAATTTATTGATCTCGGATTTTTGGTATCGGTGACCTAAGGTCAGGTCGATTTCCTGACCACCCCATTATAAGTGAACGGGACAGTATACGAAAGCTTCCTTTTCAGCGAATTTGCATTAGATCAGGTCAATTCTTTCATAATCACGTTATTTTAGCTCACAATGCAGGTAGAAATATTTGCATTCTTCGGACATTAGTCGCACACATCAGTCGGACCGTAACCAATCAAGAGAGCTGATAACGCGTTACACAGTGATGCACTCATTCACAGCCAACTTAATCAGAACATTTAGAGAGCTCCAGCCTCCAGCTGTTCTAATAGGCCAGCGAACTTTGCTCTCACCCGAAGTTAAATGCAAATCTGTGTTGGGGTGAAATCATTATTGTAACTGGTCCCACAAAAAGTGTTATTAGTTACTCCAATCACCTGATAGGATCTGTTGGGTTCAATGTACTTGTACATCTATCTGTAAGTGTATAGACCTAAATAACACCGATCAAAGCGTCATTCGAGGAAAGCGATACACGAATCACGTTAGCCTGGCACTACGAGCTCCACTAGCTACTTTATCCCGGATCCGCTCCCGATAAATTACCTCCGTCTGCGTCTGATAAATAACTGGTCGGTTTCCGCAGAAGCCGAAAACGGATGACGCATTTAATCCCTTTTTTAACAAGACACCGAGGAGCAGCGGCGCCGCCACCGGGGGGGGGGGGCGGGGAGAGGGGGAAGGGGGCGGGAGGGCGTGTCAACTTGCCCACCAACCTTCAATTGGGAACTTTTGAGACTTATACAGATTAATGATCTGGAGGAGATTTTGAGTTGGAAGGCCCTCGTGCGAGGGAAGTAACATAGGTTATACCTATTTAAGACTTCACAGCAAGGTATGACCAAGCATCAGGGTAAGTCAGACAGAACTGGTAATTTTTTCACCAGTCCCGCTGAGTCCTCAATAAGTGATCATTCGTTGGACTGTGACACTCCATTTGCCATGGACGACTTTAAAATTATTTATCAGGAACGATCCAACTTTAGCTTGAATAATTTTAGAGTCTTTGTATATTTCCAAAACGAAACCTAGTCTCAATGATAACAACTCTGCATTCAAATTGAACATCGTTACTTAGAGGATCTCGATGAATAAGTGTATGTGGTTTGCATTAGGTGAATGTGTTTGAATGTGGTTGCATTAGGTGGTTTACCTGTGAATTTATATCGTCCTGCAATACTGTGCTAATTTGTCTCGCCGCGCTGATTGCTTATATGTGTAAAATGTTTATATATATATATATATATATATATATATATATCGTGAACCTGTAATATCAGCTAAAAAAAACAATCCCAAAAATTTATCCCCACCCCCCACCTAAAAGTCCTGGCAACGCCACTGCCGAGGAGGTTTCAGATATGCTAAGTTTGTTTATGGTTTATTGCTTATTTATGAAAATTGCCGATGGAACATCCCATTAATGGACGAACATCCCATTAATGGATGAAGTAACAAATGTCATATTTGTAAATTACTGAGCATTTGTTTCTTCGAATATTAGCATGTGGTCAGGTTAGTTTAGCGGCTGCATGCCGCATTACCGCATACCGTGTAGGAGGTCTCAGATTTTAATCCTGGTACGACCGGTTCGGTAGTTCGAACTTATCCATCATAAATATCACTAAAACGCAAATGATGGCTTTCCCATTGTTCATGTTTTATCATGATTGTACAGCAAATTGTTGTGTCTGGGACAAGACAATGTTAACAAGACATTGGCGGTGTCTTAGAGCTAACAGTAATGCATCCAAAGATCAGGGCCGCCTGAACAGCTGCAGCCGCCTTCATTGATAATATATTAATAATAATAATTTATTTTCACGAAAAGGTCATAGATTATGTTGATGATAATTGTGTTAGGATGATGTAAACACTTTGAGGAAAAGTTCAGTCTTGTTATCGGTCCATCGGAGAATCTAATCCCATGTCATCTTCTTCCACCTTCCCTGTTTAAAAGCATGTCATATTTAGATTTCCTTTAAATGTTTCAAAAAATGTTTCTGAATATAAGAATCCGTCATAGCTTTCATATAAGGCGACTTAACGCCCGTTTTATATAACATGATTATCCGAGAACATTCAAGGCATTAATTACTCCCAAGGGCATCGAGAGAGCGCTTCCTGGTCGCGGCCGTGCCGCCTTATCACTGGGTGATCCAGCCGTCGTTTTTTAGGGGGAGGGGGCATATTTTTGTGGGAAATATATACATTTTTATCTGCGGTTTTGGACTGGTCACCTTATTTTGGTATTCAAAATTAATATTTTTAACGCAAAAAGCACGATATTCCGGAGCATATGCACAAATAAGTAATAATAACGATTATCTCATACCAGCTCGAAGGGGCGTCGCCGATAATTTTTTAGTATCACCTTAGATCATCGTATTTCACGTTTAGCGCAGAGAACAAGCGGTGGGGGGGGGGAACTTGTATTGAATGCCCCCCATAGATTCCTGCGGGATGGTGGGATTTTGCCCCTGATGCCCCCTCCTCCTGGATCCGCCAGTGGCGTTGAAAGGATCCCTTCCTAAGCGTTAAAAGGGACAAACAAAATGGATGAAAGGGCACGTTGCAAGGCTGGAGAATGCAGTATGACATGTATGGCATGGGTCATACCAATTTTTAGAAGCTGGAGTTAGCAAATTGCGGCATTGCCATATCAACTTTGGAACCAGTGACACGAATTCGGAAACATCTATACCAACTTATAATATAGTTGTTTAGGTCCAAGACCTGGAACTCTCGAACCAATTGCGCCGCGGAACGTTGTGACAATTTTCAGTGTTATGACCTGTATGTGCATTCTCATCAATTGGTCGTATTGTGATGGTGCGGACATCTAAAAATGTTATTGTGCGTTTATAAGTGCAGTAAAAAATGTGTTAAAGCGAGCTACATTGACCAATGATATAGGAGGTAGTTTCCTAGCACATAAATGCGCTGCGAAACGGCACGATTTTTTTAACCCGCATATATAATATGATTTGTATTTAAATTGCGCTGTGGAGCAACGTGCAATTTTGAGTTCTATTCTCTGGACAACTGCATTCTAACTGCTAAAAGTCCCAGGATCCCTTTAAATCCACTAGGGGCCCCTCCGACCTTTTCAACGCCCTTCCGACCTGTTCAGGGACTCATCTGGGATACGCGAAAAGACGTGATGTGGAGTGGGTGATATAGATTAAATACAAAGAGGACTTACTCCACAATACAAATATTAAAATCGGAGTTTTCGGGTATGATGTAACACCCTTCGTGAGCGATTAAGAGACATTCGAAAATAGATCATTGCTCGTTTTAAAGACTAGCAATGACCTGTTATTTGCTTCCATCGAAACTTGTTTGATGGAACAGAGGCAAGGTCATTATACATTATCACCGATTGCTTCTTCTTGTGAGGCTTGATCGTTTGGGCGACGGGGAAAACAGGCCACTTTATGCCTTGCGGGGGGGGGGCATGACCCTAAATCCCCCTTCTGGATCCGCTAGTGCACCCACCTATCGTGCTGATGATTATTGTGGTGCATGGTGTGGTGCAGCCACTGATTGAAGCTGCGCCGTCGCGGCATGTTCGCCGTGCCGCCGCGGTCCATGTCGAGCAGCTGCGAGGCCGAGGCACGTCGCACGATGTTCGGCACCGCCAGCAGAGGCCGCATCAGTCCGTGGAGGACGCCGTCCTCCGAGCCGGGCCGCCCGGTAGTCCTCCCGGAGGAGGACTTCTTTGTCCCGGCGTCCCCGCCGCTGCCAGAGGTCACCACGGCCGGACGGCGGAGCCTATGACTGACGGCGTCCACCATCGACACATCCTCCTTTGAGCCGGCGGCCGAGCCTGTTCTCGAGCCGGCCGCCGAGCCAGGCATAGAGCTGGGCATGGTGTGTGCTCTAGCCCGCAGAGGAGCGTCCACCGCTGCCACGCGCAGGCCCGTGCTCGTGCCGCCGCCAGTGCCGGAGCTGGTGCCGGAGCTGGTGACGCCCGCGTCGGTGCTGCCGCCGGAGCCGTCGTCGGATCCGGAGGGAGTCCGCTCCGGGGGCGGGGTCAGTCCAGCCGGCACCGGCTTGACGGTGAAGCGCGAGAACGAGTTGATGCGATGCACGACGTTCCGGTCTGAGGTGACGGTCACGATGGGAAGCGGTGGGGATGTGGAGGATGGGTCCGCGGAGGAGGGAGGTGGGACAGCGCTGGAGGACGGTGGGTCCACGACGGAAGACGGTTGGTTTGTGTTGGAAGATGGTGAGTCTACGATGGAGAACGGTGGGTCTGCGATGAAGGACGGTGGGTTCGCGAATGAAGAAGGTAAGTTCCCGGCTGAGGACGGTGTGTGTACGATGGAGGACGGTGGGTCCCCATTGGAGGAAGATGGGCTCATTATGGAGGGCACTACATGACTGTCGGTGGAATGTTTATCCTCTGTACTCTCGAACACCGTGCTGTCTGTCCTGCTTTCGACTGGCGGCACAACAGGGGAGTGGCACCCCTTACAACTCTCCGACAGCTCCGAAGAGTCACTTTCCGGCGAGTCACTGATGAAGAATATTCTCGACCTGCCATCGCCGGAAGCTGTCGGGAGCGTCAGTGCCCCAGCGCGCTCCGTGGCCTCTCTACAGCCACGCTCCGCGGCCTCTCCACAGCCACGCTCCGCGGCCTCTCCAAGGCCACGCTCCGCGGCCTCTTGGGAGCCGCCGTCCCCCTTGTCGGGAGCCGTGGTGGCATTCATCAGTTCCGGCGTATTTTCTACACAGCGCCTGACACGACCGATGGCAGCGAGCCACCAGGGAGCCAGCCCGGCGAGTGGGGCCACCAGGGAGCCAGCCGGGCGAGCGGGCCGCCAGGACGGCCCGGAGACGCCGTCACCGAACCTCAGGCATTTCTCTGTAGTCACCTCTCACCACTTCCCGGTCACTGCCTCACACCCGGCCAACCTCAGACGACCAGTGGCACACGAAAGCCGAGCTCATCGCTCACTCTCTCACGTCAGCCCGCACACTGGCGCGCCAACACCCGCGCCCTGCGAGACACTGTCTCTCACCGGACCGATTCCCTCGTCTCCCCTCGCGCAGCACTTCAGGACACGAGACACTCCCTCGCGCGCCGTTCCGTCGCCTCCGACGCCGCTCACCGTCAGGACACGAGACACTCCCTCGCGCGCCGTTCGGTCGCCGCCGACTCCGCTCTCCGTCGACGCCGACGCGGCGAGCGCGGGGCTCCGACTGGCCGGCGCGCGTCGACGTCAAGTCAGCGTCGATGGGACACGCGCGGTCCGGCGCAGCTCGGCGAGGCTATTTCGGTATCCAGACGAACCCAGGTGCGCCGTCCCCGGTTCACTGGCAGGACACTATACAGGACACGGGCCTGTCATCTGCGCAGAAATCTGCACAGAACGCCGCCGGCTCTTTCGGCATGTGGGTTATTAAAAACGTGAATCGGGAAAGGTGCCAAGTGATAGTGTCGGATATATCTGGGTCATAAGCGGACGCAACGAACGGCAATTAAAGGCTGAGCTGTTCCCTTACCATCGTGAGATTCATCAGCCTTCATGAGCAATGCATGCGCCATGCCTCCAAGATGCTGCAAACGGAGGCAGGACGGCAAATTGGCTCGACTCAGGTGGGCTCGAAAATGGCACAGGTGGCACGATTGAACCACAGCTGTCACCGGGCTCGGCATGAGTCTGACTAGTCTGGGGAAGGTCGCTGGGATATGTGCCAGCGCGAGGGAGGGAGAGAGGGAGGGAGGGAGGGGTGCAGGACGACTCCTTCCCACATGGTGCTGACCGGACGGCCGCGTTTGAGTCCGAACGTGACTTGAAGTCTTGACTTTATAAATTGGTTGATTTATGTGATATGTGATATGTAGGATTTATACGTGATATATAGGACTTACGAGACTTTGTAATTTTTATCATGACAAATATAGATTAGGTACTGTATCCCAAAGCCAAGAGACCCAGCCGAAGAAGAGCCTTCAAAGCTGGCTAGTGATTTCGCATACTGGCCGTACGAAGAAATTCCATGTTTAAATGAACACAAAAAACATAAACACTTAAAGGTATTCTTACACTTTCTCGGTCATCAGCGATACCTAAAACGAGATGATGGTAAATTTGTCTACTTTATTTTCGTTTCCGAAACCTGCATGACATCTGCAAAAAGGACACCTGCACAAAATGTATATATGACCAGCACTACAAAATTATAACCGCATCCGTAATAATCAGCGAAATAACCTACGAAAGCAGCTCAGCCGAAACATCACATGTCGAATAAAATAGCTGTCGTGCGACGCAAAGCTCCGTATACGCCCTTCCTTATTAGCAGAGGATTTTTTTCTAAATAATAGGATGCGAGATTATAAAAGAATGGGTTTACTACATTTACACGCTTTCCTTGATTAACCCCCGAGTTACTGGGGGAGGGCTATTTATAGCACCCTCCCGTTATTTTGCAATATCTCCTAAGCGAAAAGCGATATCGTCACCAAACTTGCAGTACCTTATCACACATCAACTTGACACATGCTGCCTGAATGAAAAAGGTGAGGCTATGATAGGTCAAACAGGAATGACGTCAGAGTGACGTCATGTTCTGCGTTTTTGTTGAAAAATAAGGTTTTGCGGCAAACGCTGTCAAAAGTACAATTTATAAAATAACTTCAATCGTTATATGCAAAATGACAGATAATGAACTAAGCTATCAAACTGAAAACTCAGATTTTCCAAATGTGATGAAACTCGAAATTTTAAGAAATCAATTTTTCTCTCAGAAAAATCTGCCTTAAAAAACGGAATATTCATGTTCTAGAAAAGTGCAATGAATATGTGTAGCATGTTTGAAGTTAATTTCTTCAAAAATGACTAACTTACAACCTTTCAAAGCCAAAATTCGACCACCTCTACAGCATAACCATGCATACAAATTGCATTTCCGTTTTCTGCCTGTTTCTTTTATTTGTATGAAAAGAAAAACAATGTTATAAATACATTTTTCGCGTTCTAGTCGAAAAACGAACCCATATACATATGTTACAACTCCTAATGACCGTAAACTACAGTTTGACCTCGTGACCTCAGATGACCTTGACCTAACCCAGGGTCAAAAACAGCTTAGAATGGTAATTCGAAGTGTTAGATAGACGAATCATATCGATTCATCAACTGATTATGCGTTTAATATCGTATTTTTACGCGACGATTCTATCCACCGGACTTTGATGACACGGTCAAACATTTTGTCTTTGACGTGACCTGTGACGTCATCGGTGACCCTGAGGTTAGCAATATTATGTTTACTTCAACAAATGTAACAGGGCTATCTAATGCCGTTTAAATTTTTAAGATCGGTGCAGGAGTTCCGGAGATCAGAGTGGGCTAAAAATCCCCCCAGTAACTCGTGTTACAGAATATACCCTAGAAACGCGCAGGTTAAATAATTATTATAAGTATGACAATTAAGTCGATTTGTAATTCCAAAATATTCTTATAAAAATAAATGTGGCAATGTTGGAACGGGAGTCGGATGCCTTCGCCGTAATTGCTCTAAACTGTGACTCTGGCTGCATCCCCACCAGAGTGGTCACCACCAGGGTAGGGAGGAAGGTGCTGGGCCCCTCAGATTAGCAGGATTGTAACAGACCTATGAGAGGAGGGGAACAAACAGCAGGCTCCCCAAGTTTTAAGTTGATAACGTTATTGTGTTTTTAGCTATTACGAATATTTGTCGAGGCAATATTTGTCCCCAGTTGATGGTGGGTCAAATATCACTTATCTTAAATTTGCATGTTCTAGGTAGGTTACATAAGAAGCTAGAAAAGTGTAAAAATAAATATCCGTAAGTGCGAGAGAAATATGCACATTATTGCACATGCGCAGTACGATGACATACATATTCTTTCCGATATCATTAGCATGTGTTAAATTTCATTAATTAAAAAATACTGTTCTACAAGATTAAAACAAAACTAAGTTTGCTGCGCTCGGTTATCATCAATAGGTGGTCTGCTGTTGCCATCTCCTGGAAAAGCAGGACAAACTCCATAGCCTGGCTCCTTTACCACCGTCAAAACCAACAGCGTCACTTCTAAAAGCCATTCAATTGAATCACTTAGTAAGCCAGAAGAAAACTTGTGAGTAATAAGTGACTGACGGGTGTCGGCCACCTCCGTTATTTTCTGATTTGTGGTCCTTTTTCAAGGGATACCGCGCAGGTGTCACGTGCTCTGTACACTGTCCAGCGCAACCTCGGCATATATACATAAGCGTAGGAGCCGGGGGGCAGGGGGGCAACTGCCCCCCAACTCTGTGAGTGGGGGGGGGGGGCAACGCCCCCCCAACTTTTGAGTCTCAATATGGAGGCGATGCCGGATAGTAGCTGGCATTGACCCAGCTGTATTCCAGGATAGTTCTCTATCTAAACTATACGCAATGAATAATTACTGCATGATGATTAATGCACGATGATACTGCCATTATAATTCTGCAGTGCTGTATTTGTTTGAGTTAATTGCATGTGTTCTGTTTTATTTGGACATCTTTGGGATTATGAAGCGCAAAAGTGTAGGTCTTGGGATATATCAACGTGATCTAGGGATCTCAGAAAAAGATCGGTGGTCACGCTGGTGGCACCATGACGCGCCAGCCAAGAAGGATTCTATACGTTGTTCGTTGTTCCTATAGCCCGTTATAACTAACGCGCAGCCGCCCGCGCAATCTCGCGGGTTTCGACGTCGGCTAGCAGACAACTGATAAAGGTTGCTCTCTGAATTGAATCTGGTGTGTGTAGCCATCATGAACAAGGGCGGATCCAGGGGGGCCAAAGGGGCCATGCCCCCCAAAGTCCTCGAGACTATGTTTTGCCCCCCCCCCCAAACGGGTCGGGACAATTACAGCTGTAAAAATGCTTTTGCAACAGTCAAAAATACAGCCATTCACAGTGAAACTCGAAAATTTCGCGCCGCTATCGTGGATGACAACAAAATACACATTGTTTAATGATAGTTAGAAATTTGTTCTAAATGGGAAAATTAATGAATTAAGCGTCTGGCAGTCTTGGCGCGGTACCTATTTGCTTTAGCCCGATCCCACTCCTATAAAAATATGAAACTTTGCAAGTGGGCTAATGTTAAGCTAGTCTGGCCCATTTCGAAAAAGGTGACGCGAATGCAGAGACGCGGACATCGGTGCCAACAGGAAGTTGCTTCTGCGGTGTCCAAGTTGCTGGACCAAAATGCTATAGTGCGGACAGGCACCATCTCCCGAGCCATTGTCGTCCCCGGCTCTCCAGATCAACAGGGACCATTTATGTGCGGAAAGGCCGTTTGCCGCTCGCTGTGTTTCAACCATTATGCACTGTTGGCTGATACCCACTTGTATGTTGCAAAGTTCGGTGAATATGTATACAGTTAGTCATTAGCCCGATCAATACCGTAAGTTATTAAGCACATACTGCCCCAGTCATCGTGATTTACTATCCCAAAAATGATATTTATTAAAAACTACCTTAATTTAATACTTTGTATCATTACCGGATGTGAAAGGCATAGGTTATCTAGAGTCTGCGTTCATCTGTTAAATTTTCGTTTTCCACGACATAAAATAAAACTTTTAGCGCCGCTTCGGGCGTACATCGGATCCATCGTCATAACGAAAGCCATCGCCATCGTTTTCGGTTTCACTATACGGGTTTGAAATTGAATTGAATGGCCAGTTTAGACTTTGTGATTTTTACAATGCGAACCGCTGTTGTTTCTGGGTTTTATCAGGCAAACCGTAAAATTCCGGCGCCGCTTCGCGGCGCTAAGTAACAAATACCTATTTCCTTTTTCAATATGCAAAGAAGTCGATTTTTTTTAACAAATGCAAGAAATCGTGTGGTTGCAAAATAAAGCGGATCAAATCCGGGAAGAAATTCGAAATTGGGGGTAGGTAATGTTCACTAAAAATGGGTTGCCCCCCCAAAAAAAAACGGCCGGCTGGATCCGCCCTTGACCATGAAGAGGTGTTAAGAGTTTAAATTTAACAAGGATTCTTCAAGGCGTTTAGAGCCCCGACAGCAAGACATAGCTGCAGTTAGTGAATGCCTTTACCACGGAGCATTAGGGCGTAGGAGCCGGGAGGGAAGGGGGGAGAGGGGCCAATCCCCCAAACATTTTTGGATTTTAACATTACGCCTATGGACGTTGTATGGAAAGAATCGACTTCAAAATGCCTTTTTCCCCCCAACTTCAAATGAGTTCCTACGCCACTGCATATATACATAACTTGACTGAACTCATGGGGAAAGGTACCGCAGTCATCTGCAGTGAGCCACTGTTAGGTATATGTGATACACGCAGGTAGAGGTGTCGACCTGCATCGTGTAGGACCTCGTTGACAATCCATGGGGTAGAGCTTTTCAGAAGAAAAAAAATTGTGGGACAAAATGTCATATTTACTGAATGATGTGTATGGTATATGTGAAAAATGATCCTTTTAACGTCAGGAAACCTTTAAACCTGACATTTGTGCATGGTTGAGGGGGAAAATGGCTATATCAATGCAAGGAAACCTTTAAATCTGACAAAAGATGGTGGGGCCAAACTCAAAGTTTGTAGGGCACTTGCCCCACCATTTAAATAGGTAAACTCCACCCGTGTGACAAACGCTGTTTGGCCATTCATATTATTTTGCGAATACGCTCTGGCTTTAACAATTTAACCTTTCACTGTGCGACTGAAAAGCTATGGTCAAAGAGAACCGCGACTAATGCCGGTGTTAGGTCGATGTATGTACTTACGAGGGGGCCATGCTGACTCTGGTTGCAATACGCCTGATAGGCATGTCTTCGTCGTGGGAGCCACAAGACAAATAATTGTGACTAACTTCGCTCTGGTTCTGTTGGAGCACAACTTGCACTGTTATTGTTCTGCGGGATACAACCAACTAATATATCATTTTGATCAGATAGTTGTATCCAGTACCACCAAATTTTCGAAACATTTCCATCAAGAGCACCGAAACCAGTTAACGTTATTTCTATCGAAAATATTTTAACCATAGGCTCACCGCCTTTAACCCACGCCCCATTGGGCCTCTGCATTTCCCGCGCCCTACTGGGGGGTTTGAACACCCCCCTTTCTAACTCGGCTCCTATGACACGTAGACCAAAACAAAAAACACTGTTCGAACCGTCATCAAAAACAATTTCGAAGTTATTACTTATTTATTTTTGCTCACGTCACAATTCAGGTCACCAGAGGCCATCGAAGGTCACATTTCCCAGTTTAAGGACATCGCTCCAGAAGCCCCCAAATATATCGGGAACTATGCTATCTAGAAACAAACGGAAGCAAATCGACAGCCATTGAAATTTTCAATTGACTTTATTGTCCTCAAATTTGACCTCAGGTCAATGGTTTAGACTATAGGTCATTAAAGTTATAAAACACAAATCTCGCAAATTTCTTCTTATCTAATAAAGACATCGCAATACTGTTTACGCCATCGTGTTTGTCTCGTCATGACGCTTTGGAAATGGTTATTTTTTAATGTAAGGTCAACTAAAAAAATACCTCAGGTCAAGGTTAAGTAGTGAGCCAAGTAGGTCATATTGCATATTAAGAGACGTGTCTCGACGAGACAAACACACCAGTGAAAGTTTTACTTCTCTATCTGCATTATGTCCAGAGTTATTGACGAAAAGGTGTGGGTGACCTCGGATGACAGATGACCCCGTATGGGTCAATGAATAAAACTTTAAAATGGATCATACATAACATCCTATGATAACATTATCCAGAAGCAAATGGACTGATATTCTCGAAAAGGAAACATTTTAATATTTCTCCATTGACTCATAATGGTAAGATCACAAAAATGACCCGAACTCAGGTCACCGATATAAAAAAATCCGAGATACACACTTTGTAGACACTGATGACATAACAAAATCCTTAGAGTTCGATATCGATCCCTTAGAAACTGTGACCTTGGCACGACCGCAAACTTTTTTGAAGGTGGGGTCACTTGACCTGATCTGGTGACCTGACCTAATCCGACACGAAGCTTAAATTTTCGCGAAATGTGCGGAAAAAATCAGTGATAACTTGTGCCAAATTTGGCGGCGCTACGCGCCGCCGTTTTTTCGTTATCTCGATAAAACAGCAGGGGGTGTTCAAACAACCCCCAGTGGGGCGCGGGTTAAAGCAGTGCTATCCCGCCTATCCAAGACAAATATGTCGCCGGAACTTACTCTTAAGTTATTCAGCGATTCCCCACCACTATTTCTCGGCACATTCCACCTGACAACGCCCGCGCACTCCTCCCTAGACCAGGCCTCGCTGACGACTGACTGCGCCCGAGTCTCCCTCCTCCAGCTTCCATTGCATCACGACCAGACTCCAGTGGACCCAGCGAGCCCAGGTAGCTGGAAAGCGTCGTGCCCGGAGCTTGGAAGGTCTCATTGATATACAGTCGCCTATGTTAAATTACAGCAAACTGGCTTGCAGGCTTGTTGTTACGCAGTAGAGGACACGACGTTTGAGTCGGCAGTCAATTAACTGGTTACGTCTCAGGTGGTATCTACTATGTTATCTAAAGCGGCGAAGCTTGAGTGGTGAGCTACGTTCGACGTCTAACGGCGCCGTTGGTGTGGTCTGTGTCCGTGTAGTGACGCAAGTCATACCAAGCACGCAAGCAGCATGATGCTAATTGCTGTTTCATTAACCCGCGCCGGGCCGGGGTGGGGTGGGGTGGGGGGGCGTTTAGACGCCCTCTTTTCGAGGATAGCGTAAAAACGGCGACGCTGCGCGCCGCCGTTTTTGGCACAGCTGTTGGGACATCAATTACCCACATATTGTAAAATTATTGAACTCGGGCCATCCTAGGTCGGTCACCAGGCCAGATCATGTGACCCCACATCAAAACAAGTTTGCGGTCCTACCAAAGTCACAGTTTTTGGCCGATTGGTTTCGTGCTTACAGGATTTCATAAGAGCATGACTATTAATATTAACAATTATTATACCTCAATTTGTATATACATATAGGTGACCTAAGGTCAGATCAATTTCTTGAACTCTCCATATAAGTCAATGGGAAAATATTAAATAACTTCCCATTCCGATGATACACATGATATCAGCCCAACTCTTTCTGTATCATGTTATCATACGCCATTCTTGAAGACCCAGGTGCAGTCTTTACTATGGTACCCCTTCAGGAACAGCCTGAATCTGAGATCGTCAACACCTTTTTGTCAATAACTCTGGATAAAATCAAGATAGAGGAGTGACAACGGTACCAATGTGTTTGTCTCGTCGAGATACGTCTCTCAATGTGCAGCATGACCTTATTGGGTCACCATTTGACCTTGACCTGAGATCACATTTCTAGGTTGATCTAACCTGGTTGTCATATATATTGTTCAAAGCGCCTTGACGAGACAAAAACGATAGTGTTCAAATTATGTCCGTATCTTGATTAAGTAAACAGTTATTCATGAAAAAGTTTTTCAGGAAAATATAATTTTTTACCTTCCATGACCTCTGGAGCCTAAACTATTGACTTGAGTTCAAATTTGAGGAAATAGCGGCCATTTGAAATTTAGATAGCCTTGGATTTTTTACGTTTCCTCCTAGCCATCATAGTTTCCGAGATAATTGGGGTATCTGAAGCCAAGTCCTAAATCTGGAAAATCTGACCTTTGATGACCTCTGGTGGACCCTAATATTGACCTGAGCAAATTTGTTACCGTAAAGTTTCCAAATGATTTCTTAGCGAGCTCTCGAACAGTGCTTTTGGCTTATGTCCCATAGGAGCTGAGTTAGAGGGGGCGTCGAAGCGCCTCCCCCCGCCACAGCGAAGGTGGCGCCATCACCGGTTCGGCGCGGATATTCTCATTGTCTTACATGACATCCCTATGCAAATGTCTCGTAGGCGACTAAGGTGTTTAATTACATTAAGTGCCAGCCTGAGTGGTCGCAAATGCCTAGCGTTCGGTTCAGCGGATTTTCGCCAGATCAGACGTTCAGCGTTAGAGAGGAGCTCTTCATAGCGCACGTCTGTGTAAAACGATGTCGGCTTTATGTGCCTCGAAATCGCCTCCGTTTTCGCTCACATATTTTCAAGCCTTTTCGATGCACGTCACTTTTGCGTGAGAAACCGACTGCCGACACATGCTCAAGTCCACGAGTACATATTTAAAGAGATTTGTCCGCCGGACTGAGGGAGTATTTTATCAATGCCACGAAACTCGAGCACGTCGGAGGGATTCACGACCTGGGTATGAGGCATCACTCTATGATACTAGGCTCAGTTCTGCCAGTAGAACACACCGTAGCCGTGGATTACCACAACGATCGCTTCGAACCGGCTTCAGAGGCTTAAAATTGCATAAAATTATTCGATGTGTGCCTACTTCCCAACGTTCGCTCGATTTCATCATATGGTAATGTGATCTAGACGGGTGCAGCCGATCTATCCACATAGTGCGGATCGATCGAGTACAAAACCGGATTGAGCACAAATTTATAATGTGGCTCAACGCTCACTGTCGCTGTCATTCATCATCGTTGTCATATGCTGATCTGCTGAGTAATTTTTAACTCACTTCTGTATCCGCGAGAAGGACGCAGCACGATGTTACGTTCATCCGTAACGTTTGTAAGGGTAGAATCTCGTCAGCGTTTTTATTGCAATCATTCTCATTGAGCGTACCATGTCGTGCGACCAAGCAGCAAGCTAGTA
The DNA here is from genome assembly GCA_014673585.1 of Semibalanus balanoides. Lineage (NCBI taxonomy): Eukaryota > Metazoa > Arthropoda > Thecostraca > Balanomorpha > Balanidae > Semibalanus > Semibalanus balanoides. The sequence goes on along the minus strand of VOPJ01016117.1, from coordinate 399 downwards.
CATTGTTGAATGTGCCATTCGCGAGGGTGAATACTGTTAAGAATGGACTGTTCGTGAGGGTGCCTGCCTAGGCAACTGAATCGATTCTTAGTGAGTTTCCCTACCGCGGACATGTTCAGCGACAGTTTTTACTCCTTTTGCAGTGAGGATCCGCCCGGCGTATGCACTATGTGTCGATCAGCGGCGCGTGGTCCGTGCTAAGTTACTGGCTATACAAGCGCAAATTCATAGTTTTATGACGTCTTCACAATTTAAATAAGTGCTCAGCACCTATGGGACATGAAGCGATGAAAAAAAATTGTAGACCAATAACTTTTTAAAATGCATGTGAAAATTTAGGTTTTAATGCAGTATTTCGCTGTTAAAATCTGCCTGTAATATTTGTATTGCCGATTTTAT
>VOPJ01016116.1:0-119705 GCA_014673585.1 Semibalanus balanoides | reverse complement strand
TTAACTACAGTTTAATGTTTTCATTTGAATTTTTGATTGCAACTGCATTTTTGTTTTACAAAACATAAACACAAAATTTTAGACAATGCCGTTGATCTAATTCAGAGTTAAAAGATCATGGTAAAATGCGGGGGAGGTCCGACACCTAGCTCCAATGTTGGGAGGAGGCGTCGCCCCCACAGGTCCAAAGTTGAGGGGGCGAGTTGCCCCCACTGCCCCCAAGGTTCCTACGTCCCTGGGACATGATAGTACAACAGTAATCTTGTAAAATATGAATAGCATCCTTACAATATTAAACGACGCAGCATATACGCATTGCAACATCTATCTGTTTTTTTTTTTGTTTTTTTGGTGCGAGGTGTACCTATTATTTGCTCGAAGTGTAAAGCACGTAAGCATTCAAAGTGACATGTAAACCGGGCAACCTGTTTTTTGGGTAAGCACGGAATACATGTGTGTGGTCGATAATTGGTCCAGTACGTACCCGTCCTTTGTTTTTAACAGCCCCCACTGGTAACGGTTGGTAGCACTCGAGCGTTTGGGCGCTCAAAAAATAATAGATCATAGGATTCCCATAATAAAGCGACGATTTTCAGACGAGGCTGCCCCGTAACCTTTGGGATATATTCGAAATCCGCCTTCTGGACGATATAGCTATGAAGCTTGGCTACGGTGGTGCGGGGGAGCCGCTTCGCGATCGGGGCCGCCGCAGTAGTGCGAGGCGGCGCGGGCGGGGCCGCCTATAATCACCGGGGAATCGCCTATGGTGCACGGTATGGTGTGTTGTTGAATAATGTTGTTGTTGAATGTTGTTGTGTGTTGATGTATACTGTTGATGTGTTGATGTGTTGATGTGAAATATATTTTGCAGAAAAAAAAATGAAGCTTGGCTACAACGTTTCTATTAACAATTTTTCGATATTCTGAGCACAAAGAGGTTAAATGGGTTTGGGCTTAAAAAATATCGGAACGCCCGATGCCGACTGTGATGTGGCATGTATGTGGCGACCGTAGCATCATCTATAATGCTAGTAGAAGCACCACATATGCGCTTATTTGTTTTGATTACCGCTGCCATATGCTACTAAAGGTACTGAAATATATCTTATTTCGACTATGCTTCAGTAGATTTGCTGGAATTGAATTCGATAAATTAATATTTGATCTATGGAAATGCAAGTTAATGTTCAAAGCAATGCTGTTAATTTATCATAGACAACATATTAATAATAACGGATAAATGTTGTCTAATTTATTTGGGCGTTACATTCCTAAACCGTTTAACCCGGTGTCTACTTACCCTGGTTTTTACGACAGCCGGGCGTCCACACTCGCCCAGCTTGCCGCTCGCACCGGTCCAGTCTTCACTCAGCTACTCTTTTGCTACGCGGGACCCATCGGCTAAACCACTTAAAACATTTGTTTGACAAAAAATCTAAGCACTTTCAAAGACACCTTTGCATTGAATATGACCTTAAAGGGAATAATTCACCTTTAACATAGGGTTTTGAGTTGAGATAGCCAAGTTGTGGCGCATGCTGAAAATGACTTTGTGAGCTTTCACATTTTTCCAAGAAACCTCCTTAATTTATTTTAATATTCAGTCCTAAAGTCGGGACCGGGTATAACCCGGTAACTCCAATCGCTGATTGGCTGATTTTGCTGAGTTACGTATGGCTTATGACGCACAGATGACGTAAGACTTGGGGAAAGTGTAAGTGGCTGGACAACAACCATACCTGTTTCAGTGCCTCATTATTTTTATTGCAAGAATGAATCTTTTGTCAGTTAATGCTAAATGCCATAGTGATTTTATTGTTTAAATCTTCTATAAAACATTTTTCTAAACAACGTTCTGTAGCCGTATGCTAGCGTTCAGCGCTGGCCTGAAACGTTCAGGCTCGGCGTTAAAATTGTTGATCTGTCCCCTCCCACTCACCGAACCCACCTCGTACAGTAGCGCGTGCCCGCTGTTTTGATTGGCCCGCCCGCGGCGGCAGCCGCCGCTGAGTGATAAGACCGACCGGCGAGACCGGTACGCCAGTGACGTGTAGACCGTGGATGAACTTTTGGACACTAGTCCAGACGGACCCCCAGAGCACTGACAGTGAGCGACGAATGGCGGACACTACACTTTCATAGTGAAATATAATAGGTTGACCGAATACTACTTTAAAAGCAAGTACTGTGTGGTTTTTCAAAGCGTTGTATTTTTCCGGCATCTTTTCACGCAGTACTTGGGCCAAAGTACCACATGTATAACGACACGATCTCTCACTAAAATCGATGACGTTGTGTGCTTCTCAGCCGCTGATCTTCGCATTACTGTTGAGGAAAAAAAATATGAATTATCACAAATAAATTGACATATTTTTTTATTTTGCTGTTTTCTGCGTAAAATAAGGTTTCTTTGACTTAACTAGTAAATATGGATACTTAGATTTCTTGCCTTCTCTTCATCATTTCTGAAGGCTTTTTCTCTTTTTTCTTCTTCAATGTGAACTATTCCCTTTAACTCCGGCTGTGCCGGAGCTCGCGCCACCTTTCTCCGTGCCGGGGGGGGGGGGAAGGTAGCGTTTCGAACGCCCCTCTTCGAACTCTGCTCCTATGGAATATTAGACAACATCGAAATACCGTTTATTTTATAGCTCATACTAGTCATTTACAAACTAATAAGGTCATGTTTTTGGGCTCAGCTCAATATTGAGGTCACTTGAGGTCATCAGAGGTCAGATTTCCCAGTTATAGAACTTCGCTCCAGAAACCTCCAAATATCTCACTCAGAAACGAGCAGAAAAACAATCGAAAGCTCTTACAAAAAAATGAAATCGCACCCAAAATCTTCAAACTTTAACTAAGGTCAATAGCTTAAGGTTTATACGATTGGTGCACATTTCATTTTTCTCCCATCGACTTATAAAGGCAAGTCACGAAATTGACATGACCTCAGGTCACTGATGTAAGAATTCCGAGATTGAATGACTGTAAATTCATATGTCCCTATTTCACAGTGTGAGTTTAAAACTATTGTGTTAACCACTGTGGCTTGAGCATGATGTCAAACTTTCAAAAACGTGACTTGAGGTAAGGTCATTTAATAAGACCTGACGACGTGACCTTAAAAGTTAGGAGGTTAAAACTTAAAAAAAGTGTGGTTAATTGATGCCGAAACAGTTGTGCGAAATTTAGCGGCGTTGCGCGCCGCCATTTTTCAGCTACTTCTGAAAAAACTCAGGGGTGGATATCCGCCCTCCCGTCGGTGCGCGGGTTAAAAAATAATTTTGTAGAACAAAATCTGAACAAAATATGCTTATGAGTTTTTAGGAACACAAACCCAACTTTTTGAAAATCCAAGATAGACATTTTGAAGACAATGTAATTTCCTTTTTCCATTTGCTTTCAAATTCGACTTCCTATGATTTGTCAAACATTTATTGTTTTTTTTTCTACCAAAAATGGCATGACATGACGTCATTAAAACGTCATTTTCGCTTAAACTACTGCATCATTTTAAGTGACATTATAAGAGGGGACGTGTACATGATGCCGCAAAAGTTAATGCAATTTTGACTTTGCTTTCTGTCATCGTTTTCAAGTTATTGAAAATATATGGGAGGAGGTAAAATTTACCCGCAGCGCCGCGTGGCTAATTTCCAAAACACTTTGTGCAAAAAGCACGCAAACTACCATTGTAGAACAGCTCATGGCAGAATATCCCAAACCTCAGCCTGTCAAAGAACATTCAAATCTGCGCTCCATCAAATCTGCTGCACCCAATCCTGCGGCGTCATTTGACTTTCTGTGGCGCGACCTGATAATGTCTCGTCAGTCGTCAGTTGACGGGCCGGTCGGCCGGATGGCGCTGAAGCGGTCAACTTGTCACCTCGACACGTCGCCCGTCCTAAAACTGACGGCTTGTCACCGTTCTTTGGCTCAAGAGGCGCGCCCTGCGACACTCCCAAGTGCGACGTCGGTACAAGTTAAGCCGTAACTTGCCACCAAACTTGCGTCAATGGTCGGCGACGTTCAAATCGCCTGAAAGCCGGGACATGTCCGGCGTCTTCCGGGGGCCAGTCTGTGTGTGCTATCGCTATGAACGCTGATCGGGGAAATGTCAGCTCATATGTGAAGTTGAAGCATTTGCTCATATGTGAAGAGCTGCAGAGCGAAATAGCATTGATTGTAATGTTTTGATTTAGTTTTTCAATGGAGCTGTGCTTATAACCTTCGCCCTACGGGAGCGCTTTTCACCTTCGCCCTACGGGGGGGGGCTGATAGCCCCCACGCTAACTTCCAAACCAAGCAACATAAAGCAACGCGAAAAAAACAGCATGTTGCCTGTCATGTGAGGATTCTGATGGTGTATCAATTTTTGGTTTCAGGTCACCAGGTGACTTTCCAGGTCAAGTAAAAGACATCATACAATCGACGATGTCCAAAAATAGCGATTTTGCTCAGACCGTCATAATGAATAAAGTTATGAAAATAGAATGATTTGGTTTGCGCCAAGTTTTTGGTCTTTGAATTAGTTATCTGATCATATATCGATTTTTAGGTCTTGGTTAGCTAATGACCTCTTGGGTCACGGAAATCGTCACCATAGATGATTATTGCTATGGGCGATTAAAGGGACACTGCCACCTTCCCAAAAGTTCTCAAATGTACGCCGCTTGTGGTGCTAAATATGAAGTGAATTGCTGCCGACACGATTATGAATTTGTTTCTCACAAACAGTGCTCAATTTCATAAGAAGTTAAGTTTTAATATTTGGGCTGATGACGTCATATGAAAGAATTCGGGAATAGAGAAAACCTTCACGCTGCCATATGTAGGGCTAATGTATGGCCAAATGTAAAACAAGTCGACTCTCATCAACATTTAGTAAAGAGTGACGACGTCATCGGATCAGGTTCAAATGCACTGGGGACTGGGGATGTTACAGATGTCAAAACCAAACTCAAATGTATTTGTGATTCGACCTCGGTGGTTGTATTAACTTATACTATACATAATTTAAATGCGTAGCACGGAAAATGGCTACCTAACTCAAATATAATGTTAAGGTGGCAGTGTCCCTTTAACATTAGCAGCCTCGATTCGATCACGTCAAGATTAGCGATCAGAAAATTTCAAAATTAGAAAATGATCAATGGAAATAAAAAGGGATGTTTCTAGACCAGTTTTGGCTCCTAAATACAGAAAAGGTATTTATTTGCTTGTATCAAGTCAACAAAAGTTAAAAAAAATGAATTACAAAATGACGTCATAAGCTTCTTGCACTTAGGAAGCCATCACTCAGTAAAAATAGAGATAATGCTTTTATTTTTGTTTTAGGTATTGTTTATAATCAGTTCTCTCACATACATTCCGGTTTTTATATTATCTTCAAAACTATTGATTTTGTGGGATTAAAAAAAAATGTAAAAAAATATATAATTTCCGTAGATGCCATATCAAAGAAAATTTCATTGTATGTCCCTTCTGCTTTCCGTTTGCAATTTGCTGCAAAACTCTATTTTCTATTATTTGTCAAATATTTATCGTTTTGTTACAAACATAACGTCATCAAAACGTCATTATCTCCAAAGCTCCTAGACTAATTTTAACAAAACTTCGACGAGATACGTATAACTGTCGTAAACTCAGCAACTAAAAATTTCAGAAAGATTTGTAACTTGCGTAAAAGTTATTCAAGAAAAACCTCTGGGGGCCTGTCAGATCCCGTAAGGCGAGGGTTAAACCTACGCCCACCCCTTGCATCTCCGAATCTGAAAGGCATATTTAATATTTCAACAGGCAAAAGTCATTAAAGGGAAAAGTTTACCTTTAACATGGAATATTGAACTGAAATAGCAGATTTGTTGAGCATATCGAGAAAAGGGTTGTGTGCAAAAATTACTTTGGTATATTAAGTACTTTCGTTCGCCACAGGACTTAATAGTGAGCCTCTTGTAGAAGAAGAAGATTCGGGGAAACAAAACGCGCCCGCCACTTCTAAACTGTTGTTTACGTTACAAGCAGCTTGCGTATATATGTTATTGTTTACAGGCCGTCATTATTGTGCCTAATAGCTTCCCTATCCAAGCTATCATATGCATGACGTTATGCATTGTCATGAAGTTTTTATATCCATGAAGGAACAAAGTGAAACATTAACATTTTTGACAATATCTAACTATCCTCCAAACAAATGTTACATTCGATTTTCAGCTGAAAATATCCCGTGTGGTTGAATTTCCAGACAACTTCCAAGTTGACCTATTCCTTTGTCAGCATTGTGTTGTGCCTTCTCATTCAACCTAACTTTTTGACACCAACTCAATCTGACCTGCAGAATGTCTGATTACATTGAGAGCACCATCACCTCTGCCTTTCCACCATGTGCTGCAGCTCAGACCACTGTTCTTCACCCCGCATGACATTCGGCCGCACAGTCACCCTCCTCTCCTCCGCCTCTCCCTATACCCCCTCCTCTCCCCCCTCCTCTCCCGGGACGGGGTGGGCCGGGTCAGGCGTTCTCCGCCCTTTGTCGCCATAATCGCGCCAGCGTTGTCGCCGTCGGCTGGTTGGAGCCCAGCCAGCCAGCCAGCGACGCAATCCTTTTATGCGCCGGCTCGGCCGACCAACGGATATTTCCCATATTCCATATTGGAGTGATCCCTTCCTGTGATGCTAATGTGGCGCCCCGGCGGCGTTTGGCGGCGCGGCGCGGCGAGGTGCGGCGCAGTGCGGCGACGTGGTACGCACAAATTCAAGCTGGGATGAAGCGGAGGGGAGGAAAGGGTGTGGTCGAGAGGGGAGGGGGAGGGGAGGAGCAGAGTCAATGGCGTGGGGAAGGTCAAGCCACTGGTCTCTCTCGATAGGACGATCAGTGGTCGTTATTGACGGGAAATGGGATCGGTGATATCGGTGATGGCAGATGTAGCAGGCCAGGCCATTTGCTGGGGATTCTCCGATAACGATGCGACGAGGACATGGAAAGGAACAGGAGGCTGTGGTACGCATTTATGTGTGTTTCTTGACAAACCCCGTCTCTATTGTGCCGTGTTTGAATACGCAAAACTTTCCTAGTCAGATGATGTGGCATTTGGCCTACGCAGCAAGTCTAGCATATCGTTAGACAAGATCTCGCAAATACATCCCATCCAAAGCCACAAGCTAAAAAACAAACAGACCAGAGATATGACGGTGCGATTATGTGTGGGTTTCTAAGTGAGGCATGGCCATGGGTCACTTAACTGATTCGGAGCGACTGATGAGTGGGCTTATTCAGAATACCAGCATGTGACATCGCTGACGATTCTGACTTACAACAAAGACAATGGTGGATACATGGATACAGGACTTATGCAGACGGAGAAACGGAAGCGCTTCGACTAAGGTTGCCCTTCTCAATTCTCAGTACCTACCTTGGACACAGCAGCAATCACTGCGATCTAAATGAGATTGCATTACTCACATAGAGGATTCTTCAATCTTCATGGCTCCGAGAAGAAGATAAGGATATCTTTTCCAGGCATGTGAATGAAAAATCGAGCGACGAAGGAGCGAGGTTTTGTTAGAAGCATGCGCGGAAAAGATTTCCTATTTTGCCCGGGGGAAACATGAATAATTATATATCTTGTTATTCAGACGGAGTGAGTGAGACCGCTTCGCGGTCGAAACGAACGTAGTCTTATAGATGGGCCAAAATCCGTCTTCATCTTGCTTGATTGATTGATTGATTGAATGCGTGGGTTTCAAGGATAACTCCCGTTTCGCTGCACTGATTATTAAAAAGTATACGCTGATAACTTGGTCGTAAAATAACACATGGTATAGGCTACGTGAAAATATTTAAACAACACTGAACGTAACTCTCACCGATTTCCAAAGATTAACAAAAAACTGAATATTGTTGCAGGATAAATCTTCGTGCTTTGACTTCGAATCACCTCGCAGGTGAGAATCAGAAAAAAATAACAAAGTGCCACAGGAAAGGTGCAGGTAAGTATGTTTTACTATTGCATCAAAACAACAATGCTTATCAGTTGCCGGACACAAATGAAATAACTCGCTCCGTCTGCTTCATGCCATGCATGCCCTACTAGTTATATATCTATTCAGTCCGAATAGATTCAGTCCAGTTCAGTTCCGTACTTGATTTTTCGTCGAAACTCGCGTCACCTTATCTTTCATCTCAGAGGGATGCAAAGATAACACATTATTTCACTTTATCGTTGAACGAGGATTAAACATTTTTATATTTGCATCTCAGAAGAGCGCAAAGACAAAAATATTCCTGCACTGCAGAACAATGGAAAATAAAACTCTGCTAGAAAGAAAGATACCCATTTTCACAACAATCGTCACTCATTTGTTTACTTGCAAGCCATGCCATTACTGTCATTTATCGCTATTCCGTAACGGCCTTGTCACAGCTCCAACATAATGCCGTATTAGTGCTATCACAGCTCCAACAGATGCCGTATACTGCTGTCACACTCCAACATATGCCGTAGTAGTGCTGTCACAGCCCAAAATGATGCTGTAGTTAGTACTGTCAACAGCTCCAACATGATGCCGTAGTAGCGCTTCACAATGCTCCAACATTTGATGCCGTATGTAGTCTATCTATCATGCTCCAACCATTGATGAACTGTGTAGTGCTTATCACAGCCTCCAACAATGAGCCTAGTAGTGCTGTAACAGCATCCAACATGATGCCGTAGCTACTGCTGTCGACAGCTCCAACATGATGCCTATTTAGTAGTGCTGTCACAGCTCCAACATGATGCCGTAGTAGTGCTGTCACAGCTCCAACATGATGTAGTAGTACTGCTGTCACAGCTCCAACATGATGCCGTAGTAGTGCTGCCACAGCTCCAACATGATGCTGTAGTAGTGCTGTCACAGCTCCAAAATGATGCTGTAGTAGTGCTGTCACAGCTCCAACATGATGCCGTAGTAGTGCTGTCACAGCTCCAACATGATGCTGTAGAGTGCTTGCCACAGCTCCAACTATAATGCAATGCGCTGATTAGTTGCAACTGCGTGTCTACAGTTGCCAAGATGGAATGCTCGTAGTACCATTATTGGCTTGTCACATGGCCTCATGAGCATGATGCCCGTAGTATCGAGCATGACACAAGGCTCCAACTAATAGGGCTAGTACTATGTACAGAAACTCCAGATCAAGCGAGCGCTGTCCAACCTGAATTGATATTATTAGGCTGCGCCACTGCTTGCCGACAGCTCAACATGATACAGCGCTCTCGACAGGGTACAACCAGCCTCCAACATGACTGCTGTAGTCAGTCTATCACAGCTACCAAATGATGCTGTAGTAGTTGATTCTGTCACTATGCCTCAACAATAGAATGACGTACGCTCAGAACTGCTGTCAAGCTTCATCATCCGTATCCCCAGTACTAGCTGTCACACAATTCACACTGAGTGGCCGGCCTGCCCTTCACAGGCATCCAACAACTCTAATCGTCGAATCGTAGCGATCTACGTAGCTTCACCAGCGAACTCCAACATTATAGTACACCGTAGTAGAGCGACCCTTGTCACAGCTCACGACATTGACATAGCTTGAACGTAACTTGCGTGCTGTCTCCACACCGACCTTGCTATATATATCGATGCAATGAGCTCCCTTTGAAGTTACTATGCCCTAGTCACAGCCTCAACATTTATTGAAGCCGTGGTAGTAGTGCTGGTCAAGCCTCCACAAACCATGCGATTCTCATTTAGTAGCTGCTGTCACAGCTCCAACATGATCAGCTTCGTTAAGTAATGGCTGTACAGCTCCAACATGACTGCTGCCATCAACTGCTATGTCACAGCCCTCCAACATTGATAGCAAGTAGTAGTAGTGGCTGTCACAGCCTCCAACATTGATGCCGTTAGTGAGTGCGTCACAGCTCAACATGATGCCTAGTAGTGCTGCACAGCTCCAACATGATGCCGAGCACCTGGTCACAGCTCCAACAATGACTGCCGTTCACGCGTAATGTCATGTCACAGCTAACCAAATCATGATTGCCGTGATAGTGCTGTCTACAGCTCCAAACAGGTCGATCGCCGTACGCATGTCGCTGTCTAACAGCTCAACATACATGCCGCTATTACACTGCTCGTCACAGCTCACAAAGTGCATGGCCCGCTAGATACGCAATGTCAAACTAGCACAGACATGATGTGCGCGCACACGTTAGGCTGTCCTGAACGAGCGTCCTAACATGAACTGCGTAGCGAGTAGTGCTTATCACAGCAGTTCCATACATGATGCACGTAAATGCAACGCTGTCAGACTTGTCACAGCTCAAACTATCTTGTACTCTCGACACGTACTAGTGCTGTCGAACAGGCTCCAACATGATGCTGGTTCCGTCTACCTGCTCCGTTACCAACGCCCAAAATGAGTGTGACTTCTCGGGCATGTGAAACTTGCTATCACAGCTCAACATAGTGTGTGGGGGCGAGCTCTACATGCTGATCACGAGCGTTCTACAAACAATGATGGAGCCGTAGTAGGTCGCGTGCCCACAGCTTCCGGAAAGCCATGAATGCTGTAGTTAGTCTGGTGCGAACAGCCCTCGAAACACTCTAGGTGACTAGATTAGTACTGGCCTCATGCTCCGCGAGACATAGATGCCTAGTAGATGGCTGTCACAGCTCCCTCTATCATGGATGCCAGTAGTAGCGCTGTCACAAGCTCCAACATAATGCTGTAGTAGTGCTGTTTCGTTATTCTTTCTTTTTTTTTTTTTTTATCACAGCTCCAATCAATGATGCTTAAGTACTGCTGTCACAGCACCAACATGATGCCGCTAGTAGTTCTGTCACAGCTCCAAATGATGCTGCAGTAGTGCTGTCACAGCTCAAAATGATGCTTAGTAGTGCTGCTACAGCACCCTCAACATCGATGTAGTAGTAACTCTGTCACAGCATTCCAACATGATGCCTGCTCAGTAGCTGCGTGGTCAGGAGCAGCTTCCAAACCTCTGTCAGTGCGATAGAGTGCTGTCGCAGCTCCAACATGTATGCCGTAGTAGTGCTGTCACAGCTCCAACATGATGCCGTAGTAGTGCTATCACAGCTCCAACATGATGCCGTAGTAGCGCTGTCACAGCTCCAACATAATGCTGTAGTAGTGCTGTCACAGCTCCAACATGATGTAGTAGTACTGCTGTCACAGCTCCAACATGATGCCGTAGTGTGCTGGTCACAGCTCCAAACATGATGCCGTAGTACGCTGTGCACGCTCCAACATGAGCCGTAGTAGTGCTGTCACGGACGCCTCCCCTAATCATTGATGCCGGATAGTTATACTAGTCACAGCTCCAACGATGATGCTGTAGATGCTGTACAGCAGCCTCCAACATATGCTGTAGTAGTCTGATCACAGCTCAACATTATGCTGTAGTAGTGCGTTCACAGCTCCAACATGATGCCGTGTGGTATAGGTTGTCAAGCGTCAGCCATTCAATGATCGCTTAGAGTGCTGTCACAGCTCCAAAATGATGCTGAGTAGTGCTGTCACAGCTACCAACATGATGTAGTCATACTTGCGTCAGCGAGCTCCAACATGATGCTTAGCTAGCTGCTGGTCACATTCCAACACATGATTGCTGTAGTAGTGCTGTCACAGACTCCAATCCATGATGCCGTAGTAGTGCTGTCACAGCTCCAACATGATGCCGTATTAAGCAAAGAGAGGTGAGAGAAAAAATAGTGCTGTCACAGCCAGACATGATGCCCGTAGTAGTGCTGTCACAGCTCCAAACAGTACTGTTAGTAGTACTCCCTGTCACAGCATCCTCAACATGATGCCGTAGAGTGCTGTATACGAGTTCGCGAACATGAATGTAGTAGTACTGCGTCACGCTCCAACATGATGCCGTAGTATGCTGTCCAGCTCCAACATGATGCCGGTGTAGTGACTGTCACAGCTCCCAAATGATGGCCGTAGTAGGCTATCACAGCTGCCAACAAATTGATGCTGTATGTAGTGCGTTCACGGGCGTCCAACATGATGCTAGTAGTATGCTGCGTGCGAACAGCCCAACATGATAGGCGTAATAGTGGCTGTCTCACAGCTCAACATGATGCCCTCGTATCTAGATAACGGTATCACAGCTCCAACATGATGCCGTAGTAGTGCTGTCACAGCTCCAACATGATGCCGTAGTAGTGCTGTTGCGGCGATTTATTACTGCTGTCATGTAACGGTCATGACACTCATGCGACGCCACCATGGTCCCGTTATGGCGCCGTTATGCCAGCGACATGAGCTTGTGATGGCCCTGTCATGGTCATATCGTGGCCGATGCCGACAGGTTCTCCTTGCCGATAGTAATGGCAGTGGTTATATCTGGCAATCAACGGCAAATCGCTACTGCAACAGCTCTAAATGCAGCAATTCGGCTACCGGCTATCGAGGAAATGACATTGAGATGTTGTTCCGTAAGCCCGACCAAGGATGAGAGAAGACCGCACCAGTGTATCTCACACTGGTGCGGTCTTTCTTCCGGTGCGGTTTTTTAATAACGGCCTCCAGCGCGCCACTAACAGGCCCGGATAAATGTTTTGAAGCACAGTTGTTGTCCACAAGTTGGGCCAATTCGGCGCTAAGTGTTGTATTTGTGAGTCGCTGAGTGTACAAACACTGCGTCGTCGAGTGCTATGTGAATTAATGTGCAGGTCGCTGACGATGTATCAAAGATCAGCATGCGTTCGTCGTATGTGCGAGGACGTGGCTGTAGCAGAGAGGATAATGGCCCATACACTTGGCTGGGCAGGGAGATAATAATCGAAATGGTGCTTGATGTATCTGGCATCAAGGAGTACGGGAAAGTACAGATTTGACTAAGGGTCAAGGTGAGCTTTTACATAAGACAGTGATAAAGATTATAATTTTGATTATATATATGATGCTGACATGTCTCTGTGAATAAATAACGACGCTGAGCTCGACGTGCGCTGCGTTGTGTACGTGATTCCTGTGGGTAGTATGGTGAACTTACTGAATTATGACTTCGAGACAAGGTCACGGCCCTGAATGAGCTCACATGACCCGTGTGCGACGCTATTACTTGAGAGAGCTTAATTAATAATAGTGCAACCATCAGCTTTTTGATGTAAAGCAGATCTTCCTTATTGGACTGAGGCACAACCATAACACACACCTAGTTAAGAAGAACCTAGTGCGGCATATACATTGTGTAAGTAAGAATGCGACACTCACTGAACGTCGGAGATGCGTAAGCTGGAGTGAAGTGGTATTGTGAAAAGTGTGTTGATTTACTTAATATTTGCTCCGTCATAGACTGGAGCTGGGCCGATTTGTAAGTTGTGAGATTTTAATGTGGTGTGATGTATACCTTATCAGGCCTCCACTTCCTGCCATACTATCAGGTGTTTTGGTGTGACCTAGACACGTGATGACCTTGCATGCACCTTATATCTATACATATTTCATGAGATATGGTAATGTCTGTTTCCTGTCATTATAAAGATTCTTATAATTGCTGTGACATTGGAGGGCCGATTGGAAAAGGCGCGATTCTGTGTGTTCATTATAAATGAGTGCTGGATGGTTAGCATAAGAAGAACTATCAGTCACTGCTCCGAGTGATTTCCACGACTTGTATCGAAGGGGCATGCGCTACTAACGGTGCATACAGCGTACATCAAACCTCTTTTTTATATATCTACAGATACAGTGACCTGATCAGATTTAGTGTCGTATATCAGAGTGTAGTGGAGTAAGGTAGCTTTAGCGCGCGTCTTCTCAAAAGAGATAGGAGTGATGGTGTGCCTGACTGGATCGTGTTGCACGGATGGGCACAGTGTGCAACACCCCCTCGAGAGTATCTATGATCGTAGTAGATGATGGTAAGCTGATTTTGTCTACAAATGGTCTGTGTAGATAGCTATGGACCTTCTAGTGGCACACCACTTTCCCTATAAGGTCAGAGGTGTGTGTAGTTGGTGTGTCCCTAAGACACTGTGAGCGTCTACGTTGATGAGTAGAATCTTATATAGTATTAGAAACTACTATGCCCAGTCCGAGTGTATACTTCACCTTTCACGCTGCGTCGCTGTGATCGTCCGATATCTTGATCGCTGCAGTTAACTGATATTATTTACTAGAAATTCTTGCACGAGTGCGTTTATTTTTCGTCTTTGACTTATTAATATTAAAAGAGTTGACGATAATCGTAATATGGTGTTTCGATGGGACCGAACGACCAAAGTCAACGCAGCAAACGTTGGGGTGTGTTTGCGTATACAGATTCCTAACGAGATATATTGTTTACTGAGACTCCGGTAGTGGCGTCGCTGTGGGTCCTTAAGGATAGGTGGGCACAGCAGACATCTGTATGCAGTGTAAGAGAACATCTGGTAATAATAATACTTAGGAGAATCGATCCTTCACCGTTCGCTCCCGTGATGACTGTATGTGTCGTACTTGGCAGTATAATGGCCGAGCTTCAGCTTGCGCGCATGGATAAGTGTTTAAGTCCGGTATCCCAAATCCAACGCCGACATGAACACTACATACTGAGTGGACGACGAAGGAGTAAAAGGATGGGAGAAAGAGAAAAAAACGCTCGCATGAGCGTGCACTTCCCCACAGCCACGCTGCCTGTTGTCGACTGCTTCATCCGCTGACCGCTTTCTAGATCTCAGTCTTCCAAATCTCCCCTGTTTGTCTACCGTGTTATGACCGGGGGGACGCCGGCCGACCCCCGCCGTCCCCACACCACCGTGAGCTCCTCCGTTCTGGCGCTCCTAACCGCTGATAAGGTGCCTTATAACTGATTAGGAGTCGACCTTCACCCGTTCGCTCCCGTGACGTTGTGTCGTACTTGGCTGTTATGGCCGACTTCACTGCAGCATGTATGTGTTAGTCGCGTATCCCCAAACCAACGCCAAAGACGCCAACGGGACCAATCTCGATATTGTTTCATAATATAGGCGCATCGATAAAACTTCATAATGTATGTGGCTAGAAGCTGCAGCCTCCAAGTGAGACCATCTCCAACTCCAACCAACCCATCTTCCACACGTAGCTATAGCGTTGTTATATGGCCTTATGGTAGGTTTTATAGCACTCAAACATTTAATGCGAATCTTCTTCCAGGGATTGAGGATTTTCTACCTGCACAAAGGCACGTGAGACTGAGCTTGCGGGATGCTGACCGGATTTCTACGTGCCGTCAAGCTGCAACATATATTTCGCAGATTCGAATTCAAATTTCACTATTCATGATAAAATCAATCGATATTGCGGTTCAGCGGACTATCCAGATTTTGTACTGAAAAACGATTCAGATTAAGACAATTTTTGCACCTCCTCAATAACGAGATCCACATAAATATAAGCCATTGGCTTACGGCTCTAACAACAGAGTTATAATATGAGGTCAAGTTCAAGTTCATTTGGAGGCTGACTATTACAATTTGTTTAAAAAACAGTCACCACAGACAGAACTTGACCTCCTGAATACGATGAGCACAAAATCTAAGCGTGGCACGCCCCTAATAACATAATTATTGGAGGTCAAAGATCACAGTAATTTGAATCGCTATTCGGTTTCACAGCGGACTATTCAGATTCGTCCAAAAACATAATTTATAATAGTTTTTGAGCTCCTTAACACCATGAGTATAAAATATAAACATGGCACGACTTAACAACAGAGTTAATGGAGGTCAAAGTTCAAGGTCATTTGAGGCGGACTATTCCAATTTGTATGAAAAGGTCACTACATATAGAATTTGACCTGAATACGATGAGCACAAAATCTAAGCGTGGCACGCCCTAATAACAGAATTATGGAGGTCAAAGATCACAGTAATTTGAATCGATATTCGGTTCCACAGCGGACTATTCAGATTCGTCCAAAAACATCATTGCTAATAGTGTTTGAGCTCTTTAACACCATGAGTATAAAATCTTAACAAGACACCCCTTAATAACATAGTTGCTGGAGGTCAAAGTTCAAGGTCATTTGAGGCGGACTATTCAGATTTGTGTAAAAGCGTCAGTACAGACAGTATTTGACCTTTTGAACACGATGAGCACAAAATTTAAGCGTGGCACGCCCCAACCACATAATTATGGGAGGTCAAAGGTTACGGTCGTCAAGCAGTCAACCTATGATCTTAGACATTAAGGTCAACCTTGAGCTGATGAACGCCCGTTGTCTTTAAATGTTCTTCCGGTCTGTCGTCTTGGTGAGCATTCGAAAACAACGGGCGTTCGTCAACTCAACATTGACCTTAATGTTTAGGATCAACGATTGCCAGCTTGACGACCGTTAGTTACCGTGACTTTTGACCTCCCATAATTATGTGGTTAGGGCGAACCACGCTTAGATTTTGTGCTCATCGTGTTCAGAAGGTCAAATACTGTCTGTATTGACGTTTTTTACACAAATCTGAATAGTCCGCCTCAAATGACCTTGAACTTTGACCTCCAATAATTATGTTATTAAGGCGTGCCATGTTTAGATTTTATACTCATGGTGTTAAGGAGCTCAAACACTATTAGCAATTAGATGCGTTCTTTGGACAATCTAATATGTTCCGCAATTGTGAATACCGAATAATCGAGTTCCAAATTAACTGTGAATCTTTGACCTCCCATAATTATGTTATTAGGGCCCGTTGCCACGCTTATATTTTGTGCTCATCGTGATTCAGGAGGTCAAGTTCTGTCTGTGGTGACGTTTTTAAACAAATCTGAATAGTCCGCCTCAAATGAACTTGAACTTTGACCTCTAATAACTCTGTTGTTAGAGCGTGCCATGCTTATATTTTGTGATCATCGTATTGAGGAGGTCAAAAATTGTCTTATCTGACGTTTTCAGACAAATCTGGATAGTCCGCTGATGCATCGAATATCGATAGATTTTTCTGAATATGAATTTGAATTTGAATTTGCGAATATGTTGCTAACTTAAGGCACGTACGGATTCTTGGCTTGCTGCGTTGGCAGCGCGGAAATACAGTCGTTTTTTCTAAAATCAAAAAGTGGTAGAGCAATGATTTTCAAAATAATAATTGAATCCCTATGTGGCAAGCTAGTACGAGCCTATAATAACAAATGGTATTGCAGTCATATGTATTTTTTTGAAGTTATTGCGCTTGAAAAAGGTGTGTTCTTCTCGATTTTCTAGTTTATTTGCCTACCTTACAGCTCTACTCATCTACCAGGGCAGGATACCCAAGTAGAATATCGGTGTTTATACCACATAGCTATGCCCTGACCCTTGGCCAGAGTAATGTCTAATGACGGCGGCAAGGATACTGTACTCACGCAAGAGCAGTCGGCGGCCTGATGTTTAAAGGGATTAGGCGGCGGGCACCCGAGCTGACATTTTTACAATATATGATTAGCAACTACTGGTGGTAGCGCAAAATGGCTACTCACCACAATGTTCCAAATTGAATTGAGAATAATTCTAGGTAAAAATATTTTTTCCGTGCAAAAAAATCCTAGAATCATTCAGCATTCAATTTGGAACATTGTGGTGGTAGTCATATTACTCTACGACTAGTAGTTCGCTCAATATATTGTAAAATGTCAGCCTGGGTGCCCGCGCGCCTATCCTTTTAACACAGGCCGCCGGACTTGCCTTGTGATCACCAACATGGCCGCCGTCATTAGACAATTTATTCCGGCCAATGGCGCCTTCCATCTCTATAGAGTTCAGTGGTGGTATACACGGCTGGTCAAGAATCTAGTAGGACGAGGTAGGCAAGCTCAGGCAAGGTTTTTCTTACTTTTGTGCTTAATTTATGGTTTCGAAGAAAAATTTATCTGAATTTTTTGAAAACTTGCTCCAAAAAGGCCCATTCCGATTGCAGATAACCATATAAAAAGGATATAAATATCGGTGTCGGGAGAAGGCTACCGAACTGGGTAGGCATTGCCTACCTTGCCTATAAATACATGGGAGAACCGCCCCTGGACTTCCTGAGGAAGGTGAGTATCTGCAGAATATTATTGGTCTTCTACCGTAACACCATACGTGTCATTCTACACAAGGGTGGTGAAATTACTTTGAGTGGCCCCGACCAAAAGTCGCACATAAAAAAAATTACCCCAGCCAGCTAAGCTTATGTCATTTCGGAGGCTCCCTATGTAGGTACAAAGGCACGTCAATTCAGCCGTAGACACTGTGCAGACTACAGACATAGATTGTTGGCTGTTTTTCCAGCACAGAAATACTTACTGCTATTTTTAGTTATATTTAGCCGTGTAGGAGGATGCCTACGCATAAAGGCACGTAAATTGATCCACTGACCAATCAGTGAGATCCACTGACCGAACAGTAGGATAGGATCACTCCATTGACAATGCACAAGGGAGGCGCCGGGGCTGGGGCCGGGGCGCATATTTCCTAAGTGTGTACAGCTGGCTGGTATGTTTGGAAATAGCAACCACTTAGGCAGGCATAAGTCAGTCGAAAATACAGATATTGCTAGGCCCTTTTTTTGGGTCCATACTTGGTTCTCTAATATATCTTCCAGTTTTTCAATATGTTTTACAATTTTGATTTTTGAATGAAAAAATATATTTTTTTACAATTTCCCAAAAACAATATTTTCAAACATATTACAAATTTGGAAGATATATTGGATAATTGAGTATGACGATGCCCACCAAAAAAAAAACAAAGAAAATATATTATATATATATATAGTAATTTTACTAATTATATAGTATATAATAATATGATTCTGGGACTAATGCCTGCCTAAAGTGTTGTTGCTATTTCCAAACATGCCAGCCAGCTGTGCACACTTGGGAAATATGCGACCGGGGCCAGGGAACAAAATCATCTTTCTACAAGATAACAGGTACACATTTTTTCGTCGCAAATATGGATAAAACCAAATTATTGGTAGTAAAGAGCTGAAACGCAACAGCCAATTTGAAAATGTAAATGCACATAAACACTGACGTGATGATGAATAAGTGAAGACTACATCTGACGTGGTTTTGACGATCAGTACTTCTAAGGACACGATCGCTTAGTACATTTTCCTAGGAATGACATGGTAATGATCTTCCTGATATTTTGCCCCGGAGTACTTCATGAGAAGAAGCTTTTTGTCCCCGACCTTATCCATAAAGACATTGCACTTTACCACCCCTGATTCTACATTTCTTTCTCAGAATCGAGGCATTTCTGCGCATCTTTTACCGTTCCAGTCATACCACGTTCTCCCTGACAACCGTGGGTTTCGTACCCACCACCTGGGAGGCCCGTGGCCTCGTTAGAGCACATCTCACGGCCGGCTAGACGCCAATCAACCCCTCGACCCCAGCCCAGTGGCCCGCATCCCCCCTTGTCCGTCTGCCTGTCCCGCCTCCACTTCGGGCGCCTCGCCGCATCGGAGTATCGGTTTCCCCTCGGCCCTTGTCGCGCCTCGGCCCTTGTCACGCCTCGGACACCGGCCTCGCTGATCGGCCCCCGTCTCGCCGCGCCTCCCGAGTCGCTCCCGAGTCTCTGCCGTGAGCCTCCTCCCGAGTCTCTGCCGTCAGCCTCCTCCCGAGTCTCTGCCGTGAGCCTCCTCCCGAGTTTCTAAGCCGTGAGCCTCCTCCCGAGTCTCTAGCCGTAGACGCCTACTGCCCGAGTCTCTCGTGATGCTCCTCGTCCGATGTGCTGCGTGCCGGTTGAGCCCTCCTCCCGAGTCTCTCCAGATGAGCCTCCCTCCCGAGTCTTGCCTGTGAGCCTCCTCCCGAGTCTCTGCCGGTGAGCCTCCTCCCGAGTTCTCTGCCGTTGAGCCTCCTCCCGAGTCCTCTGTGCCGTGAGCCTCCTCCCTAGTCTCTGCTGTGAGCCTCCTCCCCGAGTCTCTGCCGTGAGCCTTCCTTCCCGAGTCTCTGCTGTGAGCTCCTTCCGAGTCTCTGTGTGAGCCTCCTCCCGAGTCTCTTGCTGTGAAGCCTCCTCCCGAGTCTTCTGCCTGTGAGCCTCCTCCCGAGTCTTCTGCTGTGATCCTCTCCTCCCGAGTCCTGCCGATGGAGCCTCCTCGAGATCTCTGCTGTGAGCCTCCTCCCGAGTCTCTGCTTTGTTGATGCCTCTCCTCCGCGAGTCTCTGCTGTGACGCCTCCTCCCGAGTCTCTGCCGTGAAGCCGGTTCCTGCCCGAACTCTGCCGTGAGCCCCTGCCCGCAGGTCCTTAAGCTGTAGTAGCCTCCTTCCGAGTCTCTGCCCGTGAGCGCTCCTCCGGTAGGTCTCTGCTGTGTGAGCCCTCCTTCCGAAGTCACTGCCAGTGGAGCAACTCCTCCCGAGGTTTGCTGCCGTTAGCCTCCTCCCTGAGTCTCTGCGGAGCTCTCTGCGCAGACGTCTCTGTCGTGAAGCCTCTGCGCCGGTAGTCTCTGCCGTGAGCCTCCTCCCGAGTCTCTGCCCGTGAGCCTCCTCCCGAGTCTCATGCTAGTGCAGCCTCCTCACCGAGTCTATTGCGTGAGCCTTCCTCCCGAGTCTCTGTCCGGTAGACCTCCTCCCGTGAGTTTGCATGTGAGCCTCCTTCCAGAGGTCTCTGCCGTGGTAGCTCCTTCCCGAAGTGCGTCTCGCCTGAGCCTCCTCCCGAGTCTTCTGCGCCGGTAGAGCCTTCCTTCCCGAGTCTACTGCCTGTGTGAAGCCTCCTCCGAAGAATTCTACTGCGTCGAGCCTTCCTCCCGCAGTCAATCTGACCGTGACCTCCTCCCGAGTCTTGCTGTCCGTGACCTCCTTCACCGAGTCTTGCCGTGAGCCTCCTCCCGAGTCTCTGCCGTAGCCTCCTCCCGAGTCTCTGTCGTGAGCCTCCCTCCCGAGTCTCTGCCGAGTCTCTGCCGTGAGCCTCCTCCCGAGTCTCTGCCGTGAGCCTCCTCCCGAGTCTCTGCCGTGAGCCTCCGCAGCCTCGGTGATCGATTTGTGTCGGCTCTCGGTGTCGCCGGCGGCGGCCACACTGTCGGCGCCCGCGGCGCTTCTCTGTGCCATTTATCGCCGTGGGGTTCAGGCGCGCTCGGCGGCACTCGCCGGCGCTCCGCCGCACTGGGCATCCATCACGGACAGCGGGGCCGGCAGACCCGGACGGGGGACGGTATGTGTCCGGTCCGAAGAAGTGAGGAGAACCGGAGGGAGCAGCCCCGGATCGCGGGACGGTACTGTGTCCGGTGCGAGACGGGACGGAGGAACCGGAGCAGGTGAGCAGCCCGGATCGAGGACGGTAGTGTTGTCCAGGTCGAGAGGGAAGGATTGAACCGGGGAGGAGCAGCCCGGTACTCGAGGACGGTCATGTTCGGTGCAGAGAGATAGATCTGAAGAACGGGAGGGAGCAGCGCGCGGAACTATGGGGACAGGTAGTGGTCCCGGTCGCGCAGAGTGAGGAGAATGCGGCGGGAGGAGCAGCCCGGATCGGGGACGCGTATGTGGTCTCTGGCTGCGAGAGGACAAGAACCGAGAGAAGATGGAGCAGCCCGGGAGTCGCGGGACGGTATGTGTCCGGTTGCGAGAGGAGGAGTGGAACGGGAGGGAGCAGCCCGAGGTCGGGGACGGTGAGTTGGTCCGTGCTGAGAGGATGGAGAGAACCGGTGTATGAGTAGCAGCTCGGGATCGGGCTAGTCGGATATAGGGTGTCCGGTAGACTGTGAGATGAGGAGGAACCGGAGAGGAGCAGCCCGGATCGGGACGGGTATGTGTCCTCGGCGAGAGAATGGAACCGGGAGGGAGTCAGCCCGGCACAGGGGTACGGTATTGTGTCCTGGTCCGATAGGAGGAGAGAACCGGGAGGAATGCAGCCCGGACAGGGGACGGTATGTGTCCGGTGCGAGAGGGAGGAGGAACCGGGAGGGAGCAGCCCTGATGGGGGAACCCTGGTAGGGAAGAACCCCGGAGGAGAGGAACTGAAGCATTGTGTATGGGCGAGATGCAGTCTGATCACTGTGAGGATAGTAGGCCGAAGATTGGGTCTGATGGAGCCGAGGTGTGCAGTTAGTCTGTCTATGTGATACCTGCTGACGCGAATCCCAATCACTCTGGTGGAGTGGACTGTGATAACTTCTACATTAGGCTCACGGCTTCATGTCATTTGAGTGAGCTGTTATAGCCGACCAAACGCAGGTATGTCTGGCTGGAGGGAAAGGGGGTTCAGGTAGTGCACAGACATCTGTGAAGATGACTGCAATGCAACAGCCGAAGAAGCCACGCATTTCAACGTGATCCAGGTGTGGAGACTGGCGTCGCCACGGGGGGAAGCGGGGCAGCTTGCCCCCCTCAACCTCCGATCGGGGACCCCTGAGATCGATACAGATACAAGGAGATTTTGAGGTCGGAAAAAAATAGGAGTAGGTTGATCGAGGTTTGCCTCGACACTAAATTTATTATTTTTACCCCTGGGATTTCAACGAATACCTTGCAAATTGTTTACAATCTACAGTCCCGATCCTGGTGAATCATCGATCCTTATACACTGATCCTATGATCTCAGTAGATCTGGAATCAAGCTTCTTTACTTGATCCGTTTTTTTGGATCCGCACATTTGTCTGTTATGTCCATGTGCTCCACCACGGTTACTAGAACATAAAGTTAGGCAGATCATGACGTCACTGATACTCAGGGGTGGAACCTAATATCTCTTGGGGAGGGCCCAAGCCCCCCAATTGATTTCAAATTTTAACACTTAAGGCCTATGGCGTTTGCATGGTGATAAACGAGTTAAAAAATCTCATCGAAAATTGAACATTAGAGCCCCCCCCGAGCGAATGTCATAAAAGTTCCGCTTGTGCTGATACTGAAGCCTATGAGTGTACTATATAGTATACGGACAAGAGTGCACTAATGCTGTAGGACCGAGGATTTATGAATGATACTATATGACCAAACTGACCCGTTTTCTGGAATCTGCACGTGCACATCTCCACGAATCCATAAATGTAAAGCAAGCCAACGTTTTTCCAGCAGGGTCTTCAGAAGATCATGCCAAAAAAACGCAATTCCCCGTTGGCTCGTATGTTGAAGGTCACGGGCCGGGACTTTGGTGACGTCATCACTTAGGAATGTCAAACACTTGGTGGGGGCTGGGCTCCACCACCGGGGAACGGGAGATAGAGTGTCTTTTCCCCCAAACTTTGAGCACATGACACTGCCTTCAATTGTCAAGCACCTCAAACATTACACACCGCAAGCACCTTCAACAAACAGCAAGGATACAGTATCAAGGGAATGCAATGAATAAATAATTGCACCGCTCCACGGCGCAATTGCAATACACAATCAATCATATACGAGTTACAACAAAATAATGACCCGCACCCCGGTGGGCCTCCGAGACAGCTTCGCCATGGTGGGTCCTGGGGGGTCAAAATGCTCCCCGTCTAACTAAAAACTAAATGTGGTAGAAAAACGCATAAAAAAGCATTCGAAAGCTTTTGTCGTAGAAATTGGAAGTTTTCAGAGCATTTGTAGCTCAGGTCAATATTGAGTTCACCATAGGTCATCAAAGGTTAAATTTTCCAGCTTTAGGGCTTTGCTTTGCTTTCTTTGCTTCCCCCCAAAAAAGGAACTTTGATAGCTATAAACAAACAAAATAAGGAACCGAAAACACTTGCAAATGCAATCGGACTGGATTACTCTAAGACTAAGGACTAAGGAAATATGCTGCTCAGGATTTTTGGTGTTTGCTCTGCAAAAGTTAAACTTGAGCTATTTCAGACATTCTGCTCTAATGTGTACTGTTGTCAATTGTGCTGGAGCTATAGAAAAAGCACAATAAATAGATTCTGAATAAGTTATCACAACATGTTGAAACTATTCTTAGGTCTCTCCAAATATGAAAGTACTAGTTTAGTCTGTGCAGTGTTCAATGTACCATCATTTTGGGCTGTGTTGAGAAAAATGTGTTACAAGTTCAACCAGCGACTGAGTGCATTGTTAGAGATTCAAATAATAACTTTTTTAACACTCAGATCTGAAGTACACATCCAGAATACGCATCCAATGGGCGTGTTTGTTATACGTGAGGCATTGGATGCCAGGCTAGACCTGTGTGAGGGTTGTTCATGTGTGGTGTGTGGATATGGAACGTGAGTCCGTAATAAAAAATGTCTTGTCTTGTCTACTCAAAATTGATCTCAGGTCAATATTTAAGGCCCCAGAGGTCATCAAAGGTTAACAAATGTCTTTTAGTAAAAGTTGTTTTCCTGAATAGCTTTTGATTTGAAAACGTAGAGCAACTATTTTAACACCATTATGTTTGTCTCGTCGAGGTGTTTTGAAAAATATATATGGTGACTTGGTAAGGTTAACGTCAGCATTTGATCTCAGGTCATGGTCAAATGGTGACCCAGGTAGGTCATGCTGCATATGGGGCGACGCGGCTACACGAGCCAAACATAGTGGGAGTAGGTTAATTGAGGTTTGCCTCGACACTAAATTTCTGGTTCATACCCCTGGGATTCCAACGAGTCATTCCTTTCCCTTTTTAATCCTGCGAATCTGTGGGGCCTTGGTCTCCCCAGATTCGCAGGATTATAATATTTATTAACCCAGTGGGGCTGGCAGCCGAACCCATGGCTCCTTCCCAGCCCCCCCCCCCTACACACTCAAAATTGTATGGGGAGGCAGCTGCCTAGAGATGTGTCTTGTTAACAAAGTAAGCATACTTTCCGCTTCTAAAAAAGCTAAGCAACATATAAATGCGTATTACTGCTAAGTTGCAGAGTCATGACTGCTAATCAACCACAGTTAACACAGCCACGTAGATTTCGTCCGGGAAGAGGGGTGCCTCGAAAGAGCCCATTTACAGAGCTTTGAAAGGGTCCCCATTCCGGGCGTTAAAAGGGTCAAACAAAACCGATGAAAAGGCATGTTACAAGGATGGATAATGCAATATGGTAAGTATGGCATGGACCATACAATTTTTTAGCAGGAATTAGCAAGCTAAGCGTCTGCCATTTCAACTTTTAAAACAGCAATACCCAGGGGCGGATCCAGCCCCTCGGTTTTGGGGGGGCAACTTTTTTCCGGCAAAAAGGTACCCCCATTTTTTTTTCTCGCGGATTTGAGCTTTTCACCTTATTTGGCATTAGAGATAAAGAAATGCGATTAAAAAAATGAAAAAAATACTTGTAGAAACAAAAAACAGGGGAAAAATCAGAAAAAACTTCTGTTCGTTTTTGGGTAAGAAATCGGGGAAAAATCACTTAAAAACATCAGAACACCATTTCCGTAGCATATACACACGAAGGTAATTCATAATTAACGTTACTCATTACAACTCGGCAAGGCGTCACCGATTAATTATTGAGGGTGGTCGGCTGACAATGACGACAAAACGTATATCCGTTTTTGTTCTGCGTGCATGCTTTGCAACATTTTTAATGTGTATGTATTTCCATGTTATAAAAACGCATTTTGGTTTGATGTTAGGCTACTTCAGGTGTTTAGGGGGCGATGTCCGCGTCATATCGTTCCGCGTCCGCCCTTTTTCGTTAACTCGCAGGCCAGTCTGCTAAACTTGTAGCCACTTGAAAATTAACCCTCGCCTCAGGGGCCTGACAGCGCCTTCCTGATGTTTTTCTGAAAATCACTTCCTTTTACTCATGCGCGCATCTTGCAGAAATTTTCACTACCTGAGTTGACAACAATTATACGTATGCTGGCCAAATTTACTGAAATTCGCGTTCAGTCATTGGGAGAAAATTACATTTTAGTTGACGATTATTAGTTGATGGGAAAGACGGTAACCTATGATTGTAAAACATCGTAGAAAATTAGTTTTTGCAGCAAATTTGCTGACAGAAAGCGACAAAGATCGAAAAACAATACCATTAAATTAGGAAAGGCCAAATCGGATTTTCCGAAATTTTGGGTTGTTACCACTAAAAACTTAAAAAATGGGGAATCACCTCAATAATTAAATTGCTTTTAAAGATTTTTGACCAAACCAAAAGATAAGCAGAGAACTAAATATAGGAACAACCCAAACCAAATTAAAAGCAATGACTTGCAATGACTATTTGTGATTGCAGTAGAAACTCATGACGTACATTTTTATTCACTTTTTACTTATTTTGACCAGATTACCAACAAATACAATCATTTTCTGTATTTCTGATGGCAAAAACTGGTCTAGGGCAAAGCTTTGTATTTACATTTATTCAATTTCTCATCATTTGGATGTTTTTGACGGAGGGAAAACTGCTATTCTTGACGTGATCGAGTCGACGGTCATTCAGTTGACCTTGGAAGAAGTTTCACCAAATGACCCTGAAACCTAAAAAAATACATACCGTTAGATTCCTTCACATGACAGGCAACATGCTGGTTCTTAACCGCGTTGCTCTATGATGCTTGGTTTGGAAGTTAACAGGAAAACCTGTCAGCCCCAACCCCAACCCCCCAAACTCCGTAAGGAAGGTGGAAAACGGTTAAGGCGAGGGTAATTATGTATGAAGGTGGGCCCTTGGGACCCAGAAATTACCGTCAAGGAGAGCCTCTGGCCATTGACACTTAAAATGAAATTTAATTTTTCCATTTTCCTATTTGTTGTTAAGCAATTGCCGAAAACTTGTGTGATGCCCGCCAAGCGACGTGGAATTTTTTTCATTTTTTGCATTTGAATAGCTGTATTTTTGGACTGCTTCAAACTATATGTAACGTAAATTGTTATCTTTCCTCGGGTATCAGATCACCATGTTAATACCAAATAGTACCAAAACGTCTATAAATTAATAATGTGGGTATTCACTGATATCCTTTGGGGGGGCAAAGGTTTTTTTGCCCCACTCTTTTTCGCTTGGGAGGCTGGCCGGATGGCCCCCAGGATCGCCCCTGCGCCTTGAAAGTTTATATTTTTTATAAAGGGAGTGGTATCTGTGGCTCAAGTAATCACCGCCAGGGAGAGCTCTGCCAGACCTTAAATGTAAATTCGCTTTTCCTATTTTCCAAAATTGTATAGGCAATTGCCAAACTTGTGTCATGCCGCGGGAAGCGGCGCGACATTTTCCAGTTTTTGACTGTGAAAAGCTGGATTTTTACTGCTGCAAAGGCACTTTTACGATACATTTTCAATTTGTCCGACCTTTTTTTTGGGGGGAGCAAATCATAGTCTCAGACCCTTTGGGGGGCCATGGCCCCGTGCCCCCCCCCACAGGATGCGCCCCTGGCAATACCAGTTTGGAATCGGCTATACCAGCAAGGAATATTGTTTAGGCCCGAGTCCTTCAACCTTTTAAGGAATTGGGTCGCGGAGCAGCGCGTTTTTTCATCTGATGTCCTCGATATGCATATTTGTCTTTACTATTTTTTGCGCTAAGCGTGATAAAAAAGTGATTAAGTTATATATTTTGCCCAATTAAATAACAAATTAGCAACAAATAAACACAGCATAAATGCGCCGCAAAATGGTTCAAATTAATCCCTGGCCCTGGTGGGGGCTCATTTGGACCCCTCTGAGTTTTTACAAAATAGCGGAAAAAAGGCGGCGCGCAGGGCCGCCAAATTTTTCACATCTTTTTAGACATCAAATGCCCACACTTTGTAAAAAATACTTCAGGTCATCTCAGGTTAGGTCACCAGGTCACAAGTGACCTTTCCTTAAAAAATGCTTGTGATAGTGCCAAAGCCGCATCTTTGTCCGGGGGATTTAAAACTTGCAGGATGTCATAAGATCATAAGTACATACAATTACTCTATCTCGGATTTTTTTGCATCGGTGACCCAAGATTAGGTCATTTTCCTGACCTTTCCATTATAAGTGAACGGGAAAATAAACAGATGTTTCCTTTTCAGACAATATGCATCAGATCAGGCTAATTCTTTCAGAATCTTGTTATTTTAACTCATTAATGATTGCAATTGTTGCTCAGTTAACTTTGCAAGGTCATCTGAGGTCATCAGCAATGACTTGCTAATAACTCTTGATATAATAAAGATAGAGACGAGTAAATGACACCACTGTGTTTGTCTCGTGTGGCCGCGTCGCCCCATATGCAACATGACCTACATGGTTCATCAAATGACCTTGACCTGAGGTTAAATTCTGAAGTTGACATAACCAGGTAACCATATATATGTTTTCAAAGCACCTGGACGAGACAAACACGCTGGTGTTAAAATAGTTGCTTTAGGTTTAAGGTTTTCAAATAAAAAGCTTTTTAGGAAAAAAAACTTTTACCAAAAATGATAGTTTTGACGTTAAATGACCTCTTGAGTGACGTGACGTTAAATGACCTCTGAGGCCTAAACTATTGACCTGATATAAATTTTGAGTAATCCAGTCCGATTGCATCTTTCAAGAGCTGTCGGTTCCTTTTTTGTTTGTTCTTAGCGCTATCATAATTCCCGATTTTGTTTTCTCGAAGCGAAGCCCTAAAACTGGAAAAAATAACCTTTGATGACCTCTGGTGACCTCAATATTGACCTTTCCTTCAAAAGCTTTCGATCTTTTCTTTTCTGCGTCTTTCTATCCCTTTAAGTTTTTTATATAGACGGGGGAACATTTGGACCCCCATCATGGCGAAGTTGTCTTGGAGGCCCACCAGGGCGCGGTCATTAGTTGGCTTTAGCTCGTATATAATTGAATGTGTATTGCAATTGCGCCGTGGCGCGGTGATGATTTGTATTCATTGTATTCCCTTGATAGATACTGTATTCTTGCCTTTAAAGGTGCCTGTGGTGTGTGCTGTATGAGGTGTTTGACAATTGAGGACAGTGTCATGTGCTCGAAGTTTGGGGAAAAAAGACTCCTCATCCCTCCCCGCCCCCGTTCCCCCGGTGGTGGAGCCGGAGCTCCCCATGAATATACCAGAGTCCAGACATATGTGCGGATCCCCCAAAAAACGGATCCAGTAAAGAAGCTTGATTCTAGATCTACTGAGATTATAGGATCAGTTTATAAACATCGATGATTCACCAGGGCCCAATCTTACCAAGTGCCGTGAATGGCACAAGTACGGCATGCCGTGAATGGAGTACTCAGGAATGCCGCACCTTATTTAACCACGGTGTTTGGTTTCGGTCTATGTCGTTGTCTAAATAGCCTGGTCAGTGCTAGAGCGCTTGGCTGATGGTAGGATATCCCCAGTTCGAATCCCGAGTCCCGGAGTTTTTGCAGGCCGGTGCATCAATATGCCGTATTTACCCATTCACGGCATTTGGTAAGACTGAACTCTTGGTAAGATTGGGCCCAGGATCGGGACCGCAGACTGTAAACAATGTGCAAGGCATTCGTTGGAATTCCAGGTGTAAAAATCGGAAATTTAGTGTCGAGGCAAACCTCGATCAACCTACTTCTATTTTTTCCGACCTCAAAATCTCCTCGGATCTGTATCGATATCAGGGGTCCCCGATCGGAGGTTAAGGGAGGCAAGCTGCCCCGCACCCCCCCCCCGTGGCGACGCCAGTCTCCACACCTGGATCACTTAAATGCGTGGCTTCTTCGGCTGTTGCATTGCAGTCATCTTCACAGATGTCTGTGCACTACCTGAACCCCCTTTCCCTCCAGCCAGACATACCTGCGTTTGGTCGGTTATAACAGCTCCCTCAAATGACATGAAGCCGTGAGCCTAAAGCAGGAGTTATCACAGTCCACTCCACCGGAGTGATTGGGGGCGCGCCAGCAGGCATCACATAGGGTCTGTTTCCCAGTTCGCGCCTCTAACTCCTCTAAGTTGCTCCAACTGCAACTGCTCTGTGTTAGAGAATACGACTGAACCAAGCTGGAGCAGCTTTGAGGAGGTTAGAGGTGCGACTGGAACATGCCTATAGACAGATTATCGTGTGTTCGTCACACCTCTCATTGAATTGGTGCGTTCATATGCGGTGAGCATTTTTTATCTGCCCTGCTTGGCGCCATATTGCATTATTCATTATCATATGCAAATGACAGGGGATTACCATGCCAGGGTGCAGGCGAGAGCGACACGAACAAAGCCACACAATGCGAGCCAGCATGTCACCTTGTTGCGAGCCAGCATGTCACATTGTTGCGAGCCGCAAAGGCTTGCGTATAAAGTCAGCATGTGATACAAATATGGGGCTCTAAACAACCAAGTCACTAAGAAAACTGCCATAAAACATTTGATGTCGCAACCAATAGCCCCATTCTTCTAGTCTCCTCCGGTGATTGCCGCATGCCCCTGTCCGCACATCTGGTAGCCCATCACATCCTGGTAGCCCATCTGGTAGTCAATCCATCTGGTAGCGCCATGCTCACAACCACGCAGACTCGCCACCCGTGGCCGACCACAGAGCGCATCAGCGCAAGTGCAGGTCTGCAGCCGGCCGGCCAGGAAGCGGCTACACATTCGTCTTGGTCTCCTCCGGCTCATCAGCCGCGCCGTGCCGATCTGCATAATCGTGCAGCTGTCGGTCTGGTGCAGCCCTGCCGCCAGCTCTGTCGGTCTGCTGCAGCTCTGCCGCCAGCTCCGATCTGTTCCTCGGAGATCCGCCGCCAGCTCCGATCTGTTCCTCGGAGATCCGCCGCCAGCTCCGATCTGTTCCTTGGAGATCCGCCGCCAGCTCCGATCTGCTCCTCGGAGAGCCGCCGGCTCATCCGATCTGTTCCTCGTAGAGCCGCCGGCTCCGATCTGCTCCTCGTAGAGCCGCCGGCTCCTCCGATCTGCTCCTCGGAGAGCCGCCGGCTCCTCCGATCTGCTCCTCGACTGTTCCTCTAGGCCGCGGCCTCCGATCGCTCCTCGTTAGAGGCCTCCGGCTCCTCCGATCTGCTCCTCGGAGAGCCGCCGCTCCTCCGATCTGTTCCTCGGAGAGCCGCCGGCTCCTCCGAAATCTGCTCCTTCGGAGATCCGGGCTTCCGATCTGTTCCTCGTAGAGCGCCGGCTCCTTCCGTCTGTTCCTCGTTAGAGCCGCCGCTCCTCCGATCTGCTCCTCGGAGAGCCCGCCGGCTCCTCCGATCTGTTCCTCGGAGAGCCACCGGCTCCTCCGATCTGCTCCTCGGAGAGCCGCCGGCTCCTCCGATCTGTTCCTCGGAGGAGGCCGCCGGCTCCTCCGATTCGCTCCTCGTAGAGCCGCCGGCTCCTCCGATCTGGCTCCTCGGAGAAGCCGCCGGCTACTCCGATCTGCTCCTCGGAGAGCCGCCGGCTCTCCGATCTGTTCCTCGGAGAGCCGCGGCTCCTCCGATCTGTTCTCGGAGAGCCTCCGGCTCTTCGATTTCTGTTCCTCGTAGAGCCGCCGGCTCCTCCGAAGTCTGCTCCTCGGAGAGCCGCCGGCTCCTTCCGATCTGCCCTCCCGGAGAGCCGCCGGCTCCTCCGATCTGTTCCTCGTAGAGGCCGCGGCTACCTCCGATCTGCTTCCTCGGGAGAGCCTGCCGGGCTCCTCCGATCTGTCCTCGGAGAGCCGCCGGCTCCTTCCGAATTCTGCTCCTCGGAGAGCCGCCGCTTCCTCCGATTGTTCCTCGTGAGAAGTCCTCCGATCTGTTCCTCGGAGAGCCGCCGGCTCCTCCGATCTGCTCCTCGGAGAGCCGCCGGCTCCTCCGATCTGCTCCTCGCAGAGCCGCCGACTCCTCCGATATGCTCCTCGGAGAGCCGCCGGCTCCTCCGATCTGTTCCTCGGAGAGCCGCCGACTCCTCGGATATGCTCCTCGGAGATCCGCCGGCTCCTCCGATCTGCTCCTCGGAGAGCCGTCGGCTCCTCCGATATGTTCCTCGGAGAGCCGCCGACTCCTCGGATCTGCTCCTCGGAGATCCGTCGGCCGTCCATCGCTCCTGTTGACAATGCATCGAATATATATGCGGTGTCGGAGGGAGACAGAGGAGCGCTGGGATCTGCGGTCGGACGGAGAAATGCTCCCAAGACCTCCCTCCAGCAGGTCAGAGTGTCGCGTATGTATGTATGTATGTATGTATGTATGTACAATGTACAATTACATATTGCATACATGTTTACTACTCAACCAATTTCAACGTTATTTCGGCAGGATATGTATAATTGTTGTAAACTCAGTTACTGAAAATTTCAGAAAGATGCGCAGCATGTGTAAAAATGTATTCAAGAAAAAAACACTAGTGGGGGCCTGTCAGTCAGTAGTGTCAGTAGGGCGAGGGTTAATCTGCATTGAATTTGGAACTGGTTTTGCATCTTCCCAAAACACATCTAAACATTGGCACCGCACATTTGACCATCGTAGCATGCAAACACTGCTAAATACAGCGCACATCCTAGCATAGGATATGTTTCTTCGTTGTAACGTTTATAGAGCTATTTCGTGGTCACAATCACAGTAAATAAAATGTTCATGGTCACAATGTTGTAATGCTTTTTTGGGGGTAAATGCTACTATTCATGAAATATTACTAGGCGCCGCAGAGTAAATAGCATTCAGTGTTTTTGGCATGGGAGTAGGTCACGGTGTTTCACTGTTTTTTTTTTTTTTTTAGCAAAACGCGTCATTATAGATGCATTATGTCCACTGTGCTCCCCTGACGTTCAGCATAGAAAGAGTCGGCCAGGGGTCGAAAAAGAAAAAGTGGTTACAATAAAATTCTGGATCAAGGCGGTCGCCGGCATTGACGCATCCAAAACGGGTGGCGATATATCAGGGATAGATTCCGATATATTGGGTGAACGGGTGGCGATATATGGCGATAATCCTGTTGGCGATATAATGAGTGGCGACTACAGCGATATATCGCTTTTTAGCTATCATTTTCACTACCTCAGGTTCGCCAAAAAGTTCGCACCCCCCCCCCAACTTGAAAGTTCTTCCCACGCCCCTGCCTAAAATCGCCTATGCCCCAAAATACAATGTGATCCATGCAGATTATATTGCATGAAAAAAAAACATAGCGAGACGATCACGTGGATTTTGATACTTTGGACAATTGAAAATAAAGTGAGACATGATTTCTAACTCGATGATGATGATGATGATTGGAGTTTTAGAGCGGACCAACAGCGAAGGTCACATGGCGCCCATAATGTTTTCAAACTCAAATCCACAGCTACATTCTGGAGATTGTACCTACTTTGCAACTATTAATTGAGAGCAAGTGGTCACATCTAGAGGATAGTCCAAGATGCTACCTAATATGATAAACATTACCTTTGTGTTGCCGCATTCGTAATAAAGTGATGGTTTAGTGCTATACACAACGCCTCTGAGTGATAGCCTTCTTGAAGCTTTTCAAGGAAGGTGGGCTTTGGATGTGGTTGGAGAGTTGGTTCTATTTGTCTACTGAAGAGGAAATATATAGGAAGCTATTTAAGAGGTGAGATGAGCTTGAGATGGAGTGAGGTGATAAGCGTTTTTCAGTGTCCTTTTCGTATTGTGTCGGCTATTGTCTGGAAGAAGTCTTTTGATAATGACGGGTTAACTGTTTCTCTAGTCCGCTAATTTTTAAAAGTAATGAAGCTTGTAGAATTCCCCACGTGCTTTCAGTCTTTCCCATCTAATTTCTTTCAAAAGCCTTGGGTTTAGCGTTTTGAAAAGAGCTCCCTGTCACTAACCACAAAATCTTAATCTGAAATTGTTCTAGTCTGGGAATGTCTGTAGCCATGATATCCGTCGTATAGAATGTCCGTCGTATAGAATGTCTCCGTAGTCGAAAAGCGGTTGAACGTGTATGCAATACAGCTGTTTTTTTGCTGTCCAAGTACTTGGCAATTGGGTAAACTTGGCTAAGGTCTGCGTTGGCTCTCACGTTGTTTACGTGTTTCTTACATTTCAAGACAACAGATAATGCATAAATGTTAGTGCGAGTTGTTAACTTACACGCTCGCGTTTTCTAATTCCAGCTTGGGTGGAGCTAAACTTTGTGTAATGTTCGCTCATTTGCTGGATTGTTTTGTCTAAATTCAACTGGATGACCCACTTCTTACCATAGCCATGTATTCGTTTTAAATAGTTATCTATGTAGTCCAGTGCGTCCTCTACGGATTCGATGAGTCAAGTCGGAGTCAATTGGAAAGCACAGGTGTAACACTGATCAGAGGTGTTAAGAGGCACAGGTGTAACACTGAGCAGAGGTGTTAAGAGACACAGGACCTGTCATACTGTGCTGGCAAGCGATACGATCGTATATTTAAGAGGCACATATGAGAGTGTCGCGAATTCTATCAGTTGAGCCAGTGTATGTTCTCACAAGATAGGTCAGGACCGGCGACAGTGTCAGTGAATAAAATCGGAATCTTGGAGCAGAAGGCTGATGTTATGGAGACACATACGACGACATACATGAGAACAGTGCCAGCATTTCGACGAGCTGGTGTAAAAGTGAGGCCTTATCAAAGAGAGAGTAGAAGGTAACAGAAAGTAAGTAAAATGCGACGTGACTCTGTCACTCCTGCACGTGACAGGAGTACATGAAGAGTGGTTTGCGAAAGTTATTTACTTATTGTAAGCGTCGTGATTAGTTTAGTTGCATGCCTATGCACATCGCCCCTTCTCTGTTCTAATGCAAATAGCTTCAGGGAATTGTAGCGTAAGCAGCGCAAAAATCACAACACCACCGAGGATATGCATGACGTGGAAGATATATGCCGTCACTTGTACTGTCTCGGAACCTTTGCATTTTGTCAAATATCTTAATGTCAAAAAATATATTAATGTCTCTTGTCAAATATCGTATATCTTAATTGTGTATAACTGACATTTTGAGCTGTCAATAGCAAAAACAATTACTTTATAATTATCTAAATATTGCCTAGGCCTCAAAAAATTTCCCAAAACTATTGACTGCTTGGAGTTTCAAAACCATGTCCTGCGACACGCAAAGCTTGTTGAGCAAGCTCTGACCCCCTACCATCCAACCGCAAAATTCCTAACGTACCGTGAGTGAGCGAGACTCACGCTGCGTGGGCGTAACACGGGCGACCACGAACGATCTGTGTTCATGTCGCGTACCGTGGAGTGATCGTCACTCACCCGTAGTATAGCGGTCGGAACACGGGCGACACACGAACGATCTTGCGTTCGTGTCACGTACCGTGAGTGAGCGCGTGACTCACGCTGCTGGAAAGGGCGGAACACGGGCCGACCACGAACGCTCTGCGTTTCATGTTTCACGTAACCGTGAGTGAGCGGGGACTCACGCTGCCGTAGAGGCGGAAACACGGGCGAACCACGAACGGCTCTGCGTCTTCATGTCACGCCCCCCCCATTACCCCGGGAGTGATCGTCACTCACCCGGAGGGAAGATTCGGTCGGAACACGGCGTTCACGTCCGAGAGAGGCGGTGTGAACACGGATGAACCCATGAACGGTCTGCGTTACCGGCAGTGCGCGGAGGTGAACGTTATAGGCCACTCACCCCGTAATCGCATAAAGGCGGAACATCCTCCATGTGGACACTGGACGACGGACTGCGTGTGCGTTGCGGCCTCCCTCACCACGCACCCAAACAAACTTGGCGCGTCTCGCCGGCGGGCGAGAACCGCCCGCCGCGCCTCTAGTGGAGGGCTGCTGCGGCCAGCCGCCGCTGCCTTGCTTCAACGGTCACTTGTCGGATAATTTAGGAACAGAAGTTTTACGAGCCCAAACATTCCTGAACACGGACCACTCGCCGTCTGACGCTGGTATACATGGAACACGACCAATGTCACCCACCGCAGACCATCCCTGACCATCCCTGCAGTCGTGGGCACAAATAACGAGCAGCCACCGAGGCGACTTGAGTCCGTCGTGGCAGACTCCGGGTAAAGTTTGCATGGCTGTAAAGTACCGAGTGAAGTTTGCATGCTGCTTCGCGTGATGGCTCTTACGACTGAGATGCATGGGCGCTTGGGCGGACTATTATCTGTTTCAAAAAAACATGGCTCAATATATATGTACGGCGGAAAGTCCTATTCAATTGTGATATTTGCAATGACTTACCTCTAGATGAGCTACAAAGGCGTAAAAGCAAGAGTGAATTAACCACAAAGATTCGACTTGGGGACGTGGCCTTAGTTAAGTCCAGTCTAGTGCTGCCAGAGGCTGATCCAGGGGGAGGTAACGAGATTCATGAGTCATGATAACGGGATTCATGAGTCCCCTTTGGCCGTAGAGTGGCATCACCACGCCGGGGCACCAGGGGCACCACCAAAATATAGCAAGAAAATCCGCGCCACTACGCGGTGCAAGTTATGAATTGTTCTTTGAACCATGAGCACCACCGCGCCGGTGTACAAGGGACACCACCGCACCGGTATACAAGGGGCACCACCGCGCCGGTGTACAAGGAGCACCACCGCGCCGGTGTATCATGGGCACCACCGCGCCGGTGTATCATGGGCACCACGCTGTTACATGGTCTTGGGCACCACCGCGCCGGTGTATCAGGGGCACCACCGCGTCAGTATACCAGGGGCACCACGTTGTTATATGGCCTTGGGCACCACCGCGCCGTTGTATCAGGGGCACCACCGCACCGGTGTATCAGGGGCAGCACCGCGCCGGCGTACCAGTACCACGACCGCGCCGGTGTACCGGGGCCAAAACGATGCCGGTGTACCAGGGGGGAGGGGCACCACCAATCACCATGCCGGTATGCAGCACTGTAGGGCGAGGGGAGGCACCGGGCACCATGCCCCGTTGAATCCAGGAGGATGGAGGAGGCCCTGGTGTCCTTGGTGTCGTGGTGCACCCATTGCATTGCTAAAAAACCACCGATTTTAAACAAAATGGTGCAAAATTAAGAGATATAAATGCGCCGCACATGCGTTCTGCTGTCCTGATAATCCTCGATGTCACGATGTTTGTAGAATGTAGACTATCGTGTTTTGTCAAGAACGAACCCATAGGAACCACCATTTGGGCATTTTTATAATGTATTTTGATGGCTAGAAATCCATGAAACGCATTTGAAATTAATAAGTAACTGCACCCATGCTGTTGTAATTGTGTGATAAAAAAAAATGTGCCACTGCACCGAAATTCCTTCTATCTTTGCGGTGAAAGAATGCTATTGAGTGGCTGCATTGGTGTCCTTGGGCTGATACATATATATTTTAGAGCCTTTCTAATAAGGCCTAGTTATCCAGACCAAAAATAAAGCAAACAATTCCGCGACGCTACGCAGCGCAAATCAATCAGTGTTCTTTATTATGCAGCAATAAAGGGTCAAATATAGGCTGTACACACAACACACTGGTTGCCAGAGGCGCAACAAAGGGGGGCACACGGGCCCGTGCCCTTTTAAGAAATGCGGGCCCCTCTGATGCAGGCGCGTAGCCAGGATTTTGCCGTGGCGGTGGTACCTCAAAGGGTCCCTTCCCGAGGGTTAAGGGGGCCCCTTCCCCGAATGTTGAAAGGGCCCAATTACGCACTGGGGCCCTACGTGCTGACTAAGGCCAACTAGACATGTTCAGGGACCTTTCTGACCCACCCAGGGACCCTTCCAGTCTGGTCAAGGGCCCTCTAACCTACATAGGGTCCTTTGAACTTACCAGGGGCCCTCTGGTCTATCCAGGATCCCTTTAGGCCTGGGTAAGGGACTGCGCTGGCTGAGTTGTCGCCCTACCGACGTGCTCGGGCCAATCTTACCACCTACCCAGGCGCCCTCTGACGTGTCCAGGAGCCTCTCCAACCTGCCTAGAGGCCCCTCTGTGCTGGTTACGGTCCCATTCGGCATGCTCAGGGCTTTTGACTCGCTCAGAGACCCTTTCGATTTAGCCAAAAGCCCCTCTGACATCAAGCAGGAGCCTTTTGAACGTTTATGAGGCCTTCTTGTCTTTGAGAGAGGGTTTTGGTGGCCAAAAATGGCCTATTAAGTGCTCTAAACTCTATATAGACCATGCTTTGCGTGTTCTCCAGACTCTTGATAGAGACTAGAGAGCACATGATACCGTGCTCCGCGGTTTCGTCGTCCATTTTTGACCCGCTGCGCGTACCGGAATAGGGCCCCCGGGCCTCTAAGGGGACGGTGGTCACTGGTCACCCCCTTTGGATACGTGCCTGCTCTGAGGTGGCCTGGTGGGGCCCCTCTGAGGCGGCCCCGTGTAGCCCCTATTTTGTGTATTTAAAAAATCAGTCTGAATGGCCAGAGACACACATAAGGAAGGCGAACGGGTCCGTACCCCCTTACGTTATGCGGGGCCCCTTAACCCTCGCCTTACGGATATGGATGGCAGCGTTTTGACAAAATTGGCAAAATATTGTTTTATTTAAAAAATGCTGAAATATGTGTAGGTACCCTCAAAATATAGTGGCCCAAATCCACTGAGTTTTCAGATTTGGGTATAGGTAGGGGCATCACTGTAATTGATGACCTCCTTGAGGATTTTTGGGATCCGCCCCTGAGTGCTGCACATGTGCCGCATGTTGTACACTGAATGCATTGGATTGTCATGACCAAGCACAAGCATTCAGTTTAGTTTGATTACAGCCAGTCGTCTGCCAGCCAGTTCCAACCATATCATCGGATATCCCGGAAAGATAGTTCGCTGCTCGGGATGGGTTTTCTCCGTATGGAACGGTTATGTGCTGAGGGCGTCCGTTACTCGATCTGTATAGGGGCATCAGGGTATGCATGGACCGGTACCCAGCAGGGAGCTGTTCTCGTCTGTATGGGGGCAATCAAGGGATGCATGGACCCGGGTACGCAGGCAGGGGGAGCTTGTTGCTCGATCTGTATGGGGGCATCAGTGGTATGTATGGACCGGTACCCAGGCAGGGGCAGCTGTTCTCGATCTGTAGTAGGATCAGGGTATGTATGGCCGGTAGTTCCAGCGGGAGCTGTTTCTCGATTGTATAGGGGCATCAGTGGTATAGTATGGACCGTACCAGCTAGGGAGCCTGTTCTCCGATTGTATAGGGCATAGGTATGTATGACGGTACCACAGCGTGGAGTGTTTCTCGATGTGTATAAGGGGGATAGGGTATGTATGGACGGTCCAGCAGGGAGCTGTTCTCGATCTGTATAGGGGCATCAGGGTATGTATGGACCGGTACCCAGCAGGGAGCTGTTACAAGTGTAGTGACATACTCCAACACTTATTTGACACAGCTCAGACAACACAATCATCTGTGACTCACAAGCCCAGACAACACAAACGTCTGTGACGCACTAGCTTAGACAACACAAACGTCTGTGACGCACTAGCCTAGACAACACAAACGTCTGTGACGCACTAGCCTAGANCCTTCTTGAACTGGAAAATCTGACCTTCGATGACCGCTGTTGACTTCAATATTGACGATAGCCAAAAACACAAGATACTAAAAAAAAATGACGAGCTTTCGAAAAGGTTTTTCGGTTTGCCTTTATATATAATAGGAGCCGAATTCGATGGGGTGTCTAAACACCCCCTCTCCAGAGCAGCGAAGCAATCAACGGCACGGTGCGGTTTAAGATTGCAGTGAAGTGGAAATAGGATGTGGCCTATACCAGCAGACGACATGGTGGCCCGGTGGGTAAGACTAAGGGCGGGGCCTTCCACCATCATTTGCTTCCGAACAACCGAATGAACTAGGAATATCCTTCAGCACATCCTTAATATTCCAAGCTCCATGCTAATTAATGACGCAGTTGAGATCTATTTCACAACTTCAGCAGCGTTTAGTATGCTGAGCATCCTGGAAAGATCAATTACTTTTTTTGCTACGCTGTTTAGGAGAAACTTTCACTTCGCAAACTCACCTTATTCTCAGAGGGTTATCAAGTTTACAAGTTATCAGTAATTCTGGACAGTGCAGACTCCGTGGAGACTTGAGAAAATCCTCTGTGATGGATGAGCTGTCTGACTTGGGAACAGGAGCAAAAATTCACTTTCTTCTAATACTCCTAATACTTTTAGGAAAACTATGTCCATGGCAGAGCCAGAGTGGTAGTTGGAGGGGGAAAGGGGTACGGGTGTTTTTTTTTTGGGGGGGGGGAGTGGCGAATCACCAAAAGTCTCTTACAGTTCTGATATCTCATCGGATGTCGCTTGCTTATGCATTGATGCTGATTTAAAACAATATCTGCTTTGTAAATATTGCTTAGATTTATTCTATATCAGGAAATGTGTCAATTTTGCGCCAAACTCGGGTGGTTTGGGGAGGGTCACTACCCTAAATGCCCCTCCCTGTGTGGGATCTGGCCAGTCGACAGTGGCAATTCCATGTCCAAAAGGATTGATCGCAGCGGTGCCGGTGTGGTTCAAATACATCTATCATTCATTGGAGATAATGTTTGTTAATTAAGGGTCTGGCTTTTCATTCCAGCCTGTATGAATTTCAATTTCGAAGCACGCCGTAAAGTGATCATTTGATATGGCCAAATAGTATTCTGCACAGATCATGCTAAACACCAATAATGTTTTATCGCGAGCAATCTGCATTCAAGGCGTCATGTCTTGCTTATTCGCCAAGCAACGCGGCCGCCCGCTGGTTTATTCTTGTGGAGTCTCGTCGGGCGCATCATGTCACTAGCACTTGGAAGGCTCCAGATCTGCTTACCTCGCTGGTTTATTCTTGTGTGGAGTTCTCAGGTTCGGCGAGGCATGTCACTAGACTCATGAAAGGGCTCACTACTCTACCTCGCTGGGTATTCCGTGCGGAGTCTCAGTCGGCGATCATGTCACTAGCACTATGAAAAGGCTCATGCTACCTCGCTGCGTTTATTCTTGTGTCGCATTCTCAGTCGGGATCATGTCACTAGCACTATGGAAAGCTCCATCTGCTACCTCGTCCCGGTTAATATTCTGTGTGAGAGTCTCAGTCGGCTATCATGTCACTAGCACTATGGAAAGGCTCCATCTTGGCTACCTTCGCGGTTTATTCCTGTGTGGAGTCTCCAGTCGGCGATCATGTACACTAGCACTATGGAAAGGCTCCGATCTGCTAACCTGCGCGGGGTTTAATTCTTGTGAGTACTCAGTCGGCGATCATGTCATAGCACTTGGAAAGCTCCCATCTGCTACCTCGCTGGTTTATTCTTGTGTGGATCTCATCGGCGATCATTGCACTAGCACTATGGAACTCCATCTGCATACTCGACCGAAAGCTGGTATTATTTCTTGTGTGAGTCTCAGTCGGCGATCATGTCACTAGCACTATGGAAAGGCTCCATCTGCTACCTCGCTGGTTTATTCCTGTGTGGAGTCTCAGTCGGCGATCATGTCACTAGCACTATGGAAAGGCTCCATCTGCTACCTCGCTGGTTTATTCTTGTGTGGAGTCTCAGTCGCGATCCATGTCACTATACTATGGAAAGGTCCTCCCATCTGATACGTCCTGGTTTAGTTCTTGTGGGTGGAGTCTCAGCTCCGGCGTCATGTCACTAGTACTATGGAAACTGGCTCCATCTGCTACCTGCGCTGGTTTTATTTCTTGTGTGAGTCCTCAGGTCGGCCGAATTCATGTCACTAGTACTAGTGGAAAGGGCTCCATCTGCTACCTCGCTGGTTTATTCTTGTGAGTGGTGTCTCAGTACGCGATCAATGTCCACTAGTAACCATGGAAGGCTCCATCTGCCTAACTCGCTGGTTTATTCTTGTGTGGATCTTCAGTCGGCGATCAATGTCCTAGTATCTTATGAAAGGCTCCATCTGCTACCTTCGCTGGTTATTCTTGTGTGGAGTACTCACCCGTCGCCGATCATGTCACTAGTACTATTGGAAAGGCATCATCTGCTACCTCCAGGCTGGTTTAATCTTGTGTGGAACGTCCTCAGTGGACGATCATGTACGAACTCTAGCACTATGAACGGGCTCCATCTGCTAGCCAGCAGCTGGTTTATGTCCTCTGTGTGAGTCTCAAGTCCGCCGTGAATCATGTCACTAGTACTATGGAAATGTCTTCCGAGTCGGCCCAATCGCTGTTTTTATTCTTGTGGCTTGGAGTCCTACTGGTCGCGATCTCATGTCACTAGTACTAATGATAAAGGCTCCATCGTGCCTACCTCGACTGGTTATATCTTTGGTGGTGGAGTCTCAGTCGGTCGATCATGTCGAATAGCAGGCCATGGAAACGGCTCACCATCTGCTACCTGTCCTGGTTTATTCTTGTGTGGAGAGTCTCAGTCGGCGCGATCAGTGTCGCTAGCACTAACTGGAAAGGCCTCCATCTGCTACCTTAGGCTGGTTTATTTTCTTGTGTGTAGTCCTCAGTCGGCGATCATGTCAACTAGGTATTGATGGAAAGCTCCATCTGCTACCTCGCTGGTTTTATTCCTTGTGTGCGAGTCCTCAGTCGTGCGATCGATTGTCCTAGTACTAGGAAAAGGCTCATCTGCACCATTCGCTGGTTATCTTGTGTGTGTCTATCGCGATCATGAGTCATCTAGTACTATGGGAGAAAGGGCTCCTATCTGCTACTCGCTGGTTTAATTCTGGTGTGGAGTCTCAGTCGGCGATCATGTCTACTAGTACTATGGAATAGGACTCGCCATCTGCTAACCTCGCTGGTTTATTCTTGGTGTAGGAGTCTCAGTCGGCCCGATCATGTCACTAGACTACTGAAACGCTTCCATCTGCTACCTGCTGGTTCTATTCTTGTGTGAGTCTCAGTCGCGATCATGTAACTAGCCACTATGGAAAGGCTCCATCTCTGCCTACCTCGCTGGTTTATTCTTGTGTGGAGTCTCAGTCGGCGATCATGTCGCTAGCACTATGGAAAGGCTCCATCTGCTATCGCGATACTGCGCCTGTTCACCGGAAATTCCACTTAAGTTAAATATTACTGGCTGTGGTTTTATAAAAAAGTACATATATCTCCTAGTTCTGCTATGAACTTCATTGCCCCATCTCATGCCTTGAGGAGAGATACCAGCGATCCCACCTACATCTGCTAAATCTGGACGTTCAGTTGGGCCGACACGTGGTTATGCATTATGCATACACAAGCATGTTGACATAGGCATAACGGATAAAAATGAATTTGTGTTCCGCTGATATATGCTCAGTCAGTGCCAGCCTATCCCTTCAAAAGGTTTAGCGAATTTATGTGGGCGGTAAGCGTAAACACATAACCTAGCCAGAAGCGTAATCACTATAAGGCACACACATGTTCACGGCGCGTTCTTGAGCCTGCTTTATGTGCACAAACAGCCCATTGGAGCTAATATGTTTGCAAGCATTATGACAATGAAGAAGATGAAAAGTAGTGAAGTGAAGTGAAGTGAAGTGAAGCGTAATGAAGTGAAGTGAAGCGAAGTGAAGTGAAGATGAAGTGAAGGAATAAGATTAAGTGTACGCGACAGGTGGATCCGAGCAGCGTCTTTTTCTCCACGGCGACACAATAGCCGTTTTCACGATGGATTATTTTGCGCGAAATGTCTTAAAACATTTTATAATGTTTAGTAGTTGTTGTTTTTACGATGGACTAGTTAGCGAAAAAATGTTTTAACACTCGACCTACGGGACCATAAGGCGAGGGTTAAAACATTTATCGCAAATTAGTCCATAGTGAAAACGGCTACGATCAAAACATTTTAAAACATTTTAAAATGTTTTAAAACATTTCGCGCAAAATAATCCATCTTAAAAACGGCTCATATGTAGTGCATTTTGTTCATCGAATTGCTGATAACTGTTTGTTTACGCTCTTGCTTAGTTAGTGCTTCAGTTTCATACACCACTTCTTTCGGTTGCGTTCAGTGATTGGCGGGAGCTTAGATATTCTTTTCTGATAAGCGCTTGCTGGACTTTCTTCTATTTTTTTTGCCTGGATCATATTGAATGCAATTGCATCTATTGTACTTTTCTGGATGTAGTTATATGTTGATGTTACTGTATGATATTGGATGTTGTTTCGTCGCATCATGTTTCCCTTTGTAAAATTGTTTTTGTTCTCCTTCCAAATAACTCTTCACTTGCTCCTCTTTCCCGAGTGTC
Source organism: Semibalanus balanoides (assembly GCA_014673585.1). Taxonomy (NCBI): domain Eukaryota; kingdom Metazoa; phylum Arthropoda; class Thecostraca; order Balanomorpha; family Balanidae; genus Semibalanus; species Semibalanus balanoides. Next base: position 75,967 of record VOPJ01016116.1, on the reverse strand, counting down.
CCTGTCCCTGTCCCTGTCCCTGTCCCTGTCCCTGTCCCTGTCCCTGTCCCTGTCCCTGTCCCTGTCCCTGTCCTGTCCTGTCCCTTCCGCTGTCCCGTCCCGCCCTGTCCCTGTCCTGTCCCCTGTCCCCTGTCCCTGTCCCTGTCCTCTGTCTCTGTCCTCTGTCTCTGTCTCTGTTCTCTGTCTCCTGTTCCTGTCTCTGTCTCTGTCTCTGTCTCCTGTCTCTGTCTCTGTCCTTCTGTCTCTGTCTCTGGTCTCTGGTCCTCTGTCTCTGTCCTCTGGTCTCTGTCTCTGTCTCTGTCTCTGTCTCTGTCTCTGTCTCTGTCTCTGTCTCTGTCTCTGTCTCTCGCTCTTCCTGTTTCTTGCTTGTGTCTTTATCGATGCGCCTGACTTCACCTGTAGATCAATCTCTGGCAACATATATCTCATCAGGACTCTCAGTATATCCGCTGTGTGTCAGTTTATTTGCTCTGTTGCCGGACTCAATTCAATCGCTCTGTTGCCGTTTTATTCGCTCTATCTCAGTTTATTTGCCCTGTTGCTGGTTTATTCGCTGTATCTCAGTTCATTTGCTCTGTTGATACGTTGTAGTCGCTCACCGTGTTTTTTTTTTTTTTATAAAGAATAGCCCGCAATGTTTTGTATGGATGATTTCCGAAGGTCAGGACCCACGGCTAAGCAGAGCCAGTGTTTTGCGCTGGGCATTGACCCCACACCCGATCGTACAATTCCTCGTTGGTCGGCAGAAATTTGACGAAAGTTTTACCGTGCCCGACATAGCCTGGCACCACACGTTGCGCCCCCCGCTTCACTGACGTCACCTGAACTTCAGTGCCGACCCGCTGCCACTGGCGCAGGCCATTCCCAGTCAGGAGCAAATAGCGAGCGCCGAAGCGACTCGAACCCGGGCTGCCACTAACCGGATAGGTCAAGAACCCAGCGCTCTCCCGACTGAGCTACAAGGGGCGCCACCGTTGCCATGTTTTATTCGCTGTATCAAATCCGCCTTTATTCGGCTCTGTTTATACTTTTATACATGAGTGCATTAACCCGACTTTAGTTTCAGAACGAGCGAAGGCGAAGTTTTCATTAAAACTGATTGAGTGTTTAATGCCACGATGTCGCATAAAAAGATTAAGTGCATGACCGTTCCGCGCTTTTTCAAAAGAAGTTTATGCGGGTCTCACTGCACCTTTTTTCAAGAGTCAATAGCAGGCTCATTGACATGAAGACCTTAGTATGGACTTAGCATGTATTATCACTGTCTCGGGAGTGTATTAGAGGGAAATAAGTTCACCTTTACAAGAGGTTTTGACTGATATAGCAGATTCTGTAGAGCAGATCGGAAAATGAGTTTGGCTGTAAAGAATAAACTCTCTACGTTAAAGTAATTTTGCGACACGGGAACAGTGTCCCTTTTTAGAAAGATAAAGTGTTCATTCCCGCAAACTTCGCTGGTAGTAATAGCCAGGGACGATATACTATTAAATTATATACAGTTAATGGCGGTCTGAGCTATTGGTCACGTACCATGGGCAAAACGTGGCGTTTGGTGCAGAGGCAAGCTTTATGGGTCCATTGCGTTTTCACCGCAATGGGAAAACAATGGTAAATCTGAACATTTTTATTACACTATTTTTCATAACATCAGACCATTTTTTCAATACGAAACTGATTGATTTATGTATACCATATATGTTATCATCGAAAACAGTAGTTGTGTTATCATAAATAACCACTGTTATCTATGATGTTATCTAATTAAGACTTTAGGGTCATACTCTATAATTATTTTTACTCAGGTTTAACAGCTAGTTTAATATTTTTCAAAGTTTCAAGAGTATATCAGATTTAAAAACAACTATTTCAGCGCTGATCGTGGCGCCTTTCTCAGTGAGTGACTTGGATGGTCCACTCACTCACCCAACCTCGATGGTACGCTCACTCACTGAGGAAGGCGCCACGATGAGCGCTGAAATATTTTATTTTACATCTTATATACTCTTGAAACTTCGAAAAATATACAACTGATAGTTATATAATTGATGAAGGTTTTATGGCGATAAATGATTATATAAATTTTATAATTATCATCTAATAATAATAACAGTTATTACAAATGCCAATCGAAATCCTAAAGGTCAAAGTCACGATGACTTTTGCCCAAAAACCTGGGTAATAACTTCGAGATAACTTCTAACTGTAAGTACTTCGACACGGGACCTAGGGGCCCTCTTTTAGAAGACGTAATATTATTTCACTACAACCATTTTTCTCTGTATCTGCCCTAAAATCAAATTTTCTATCACCAGTTCAACCCTTAATAATGTGAATTATTCCTTACACTCTAGTTAATACACGGCTAAAATAAAGCACGTTGTCAATGGGAAAACAGTTTTCGGTCATGCACCATTGCCGGTTTATTCGCTGTAACTCAGTTTATTCGCTCTGTTGCCGGTCTCAGTTTACCTGCTCTGTTGCCGGTTATGTAGCACTGTCTCTTCTGCCACAAATTCTTTAACTCTTGCCACACGGATATTTTCTTATCTTTGCCCTACTATTTTGTATTACCCTACCCTATTTTCTTATCTTCGTCTAAAAAGATCCTCCCATGTTTACTTCCAAACCACGCAATATGGAGTAACACGGTAAGATCCAGAATGTCGCCTGTCATGTGATAAATCTAACGGTATGCACTGTTTAGGCATAGTGTAATAAATGACTTTGTATTATTTATTACAACTTTTTAGCTTTTTGTTATTTATCACACTATGGTTTAGGTTTCAGGTCAATGGGTGACCTTTCCAGGTCAAGTGAATGACCTCGACTCGACCACGTCCATAATAGCGTTTTTGGTCTGTCAGAAAACATTGAAAATTATAAATATATAAATTTAGGTAAAATGGCAGGTTCATGGACCTGTTTTGAAATTTGTCTCATCAATACAAAAAAAAATGTTCGTATCTAGTCCAGAAAAGTTAAAAAAATAATACAAAAATCACGTCATGAGCTTATTACAATTAGTAAGCCATCACTTGGTCAAAGCAAGAAGATATATTGCTCAAATTTTGGTTTTGGTATTGTCCATGCCTAGTTGTCTCATATATATTTTTAACATCTTTGAATATTTCGATTTTGTAGTTATTTTGTTCCATTTTTCATTTTTATTTAACCCGCGCGGCGTAGGGGGGGTAAATATTACCCCCTCACGTATTTCCGCAATAACTTGAACACAGTAACAGATAACGACGTCAAAGTTTCAATACCTTATCCAGCATCAATTTCACGTCTACCTAAAAAATTTCATCGAAAAAAGTTGAGAACTTTGGGAGATAATGACGTTTTGGATGACGTCTGTCAATGGCCATTTTTGGTGATAACGATATAATGTTTGAATGCATCAATGTAGAAAACATAGCTTTAAAGCAAATCGCAAACGCAAAAAACTGTATTAAGAAAGGAAATTTAATTCTCTTACAGATGGCAATTGGATTTTCAAAATTTGGATTTTTGACAACCTCAAAATTCAAAAAACTGTATTTTTTTCAGAAATTTTCCCAAAAAAATTGAAAATTTTCAAAGGTATCCAAAAAACCGTAATAATATTTATATATATGAGAAACCAAGTGTAATGAATACCCAGCCTAATTTCAACGTAATAGTTCTTCGTTTTCAGTGACTGATTGCTCTCCCAAGCATAAGTAGTAATGACATCATTTTCAAAATAACGTTTTTTGATTATTTTGAACCTGTATAAAGATAAAATATAAAAATGTCAAATTTTTTGTGTTTATGAGACAAAACTAACCTAGCAAATTAGCAATTTTATTCATATTCCGTCAGTTTTCAGTTTTGACCTTAGATGACCTGATCTTGACCTTTTGCGGGGGTCAAGTTTTTAAAAATGGACTGTTTTCTATCGATTCTTACGTTGCAAAATGACCCCTAAAAACATGTTTGTCACAGGCTTTATTTGACCTCTTCGTGACAGTGACCTTTTGTACCTGACTTGGACCTTGACATTTGCATGCTTAATTTAACTTTTACTTAATGCAATAGATGTATTACACCTTTGAAGAGCTTTTATGTGCATTGACAGTCTTAATCAAAGGATTTTTAATTGAAAGTATAACATTAAACTCAATAAACTCGAACTTTACATGTGAACCTGACCATGACCTACCATTTAAAATGACCTAACTTGAAAAAAATTTCGAATATGCATTCGATTCGTAATTTATAGAGCTTTAAAAGATCGCGCCTTGCGCTGTTCTCGCTGCGTTATTTGGTTCGCGAAGATTAAGAGGGCGAGTAATATTACACCCACACCTACGCACAAGACAAGACCGTTCGGCGAGAGACCACCTACGCCGCGCGGGTTTAAGTGGCCGAAACAAAACAAAAATCAGAAATCCGAAAATGTTTTTTTTATGACAATGTCATTTTCTAATAATCTAGTTCTTTTGCCGTTCTCTGTTTCCAATATGCTATTTAACTTTTATTTTCTCCGGATTTTAAACATTTATTGTTCTTTCCATTAACATGACGTCACTAAATCGTCACTATATCCCAAACTGTTCAACCAACTTCAACGAAATTTCGACAGTATATGTATAATTGTTGTTGAAACTCAGCTTCTGGTAAATGTTTAGCAATATTTGCCGTTATGTGTAAAAAGTGAATTCAAGAAGACCTCTCAAAGGCGTCGTTTTAGGAACCCCTCCCCGTAAGGCGAGGGGGTCTGGGGGGTGAGGGGGTAGGGCTAGAGTTAAAATATTACTTACAGTTTATATCTCTGTGTATGGATAGTTAGTTCTTGTATCACATTTACACATTCACCCTTTACAGAGGTCAATGCATTTGCCAGACATTACATGAACTATTGCTCTATCACTTATCTTACATACTTTTAAATCCTCGTTTCGGCTTACATACTTTTTAATTCTCGTTTCGGCACGTTTTCACCGTTACTGTCAGTTAACTTTGCGATCGCTATCAATTCCGTTACGAAATGAACAAGCTTCTGTGTCGGGGCGCGGCGTCGCCCGGTCTCGACAGGCCGGCGGCAGATGCCCCCGCTAGTGATCGATCGCCATGTTTGGCTGTGCGCTGAGGTGTTTTTCAGCGAACCAGAGACGAGGCTCGGCGCCGCACGACGGTATCAAATCGGCGTTCTGGCGCCACTCAGGCGGAAACGCCGCTATCAAGTCAAATCAGCCCCTCGCGCCGATTATGGGCGCTATGCGTCATTTATGTCTGCTGTGCGCTGATTACGTGTGCTCTGCAACGCGAGCTCGGGCGGTGAGGTTTTAATTATTTTGTCTGTTCTGATTGGCTCGTGCGATTTTCATTAGATGAGGGATATTGACATTGGATTGATGTTGAACTGGAGGAATATTAACAAGTAAGACGCCTCAAACGTCGAAGGACGAGCGAGCCCGAATAAATCCGCGTCAATTTGGTATCCGCCCAACGAAGGTTCGTTTTGTGCAAGCATGCTTTTTAATTGCTTTTGCTACGTGTTGTTTTGCCATCGCAAATTGATCCGAACTAAATCGATACTTTGAACTAAATATTTTGCAGCGTCTTTTAAAATTGCTATTAATTATAAGCTTCATGTTTGTACGCAAAAATACGTTTTAGGTGGGTATTTGATGGAGCTTTATGCAGCTGCGTCATTTTTATCGTTTAGCACCCTTTGGTTTTGACGCTACGGCGGTGTAATAAAGGCAATATTATAAATTGGCGATATGTATATTACAGGTGGGTTTTAGCAGCGAAATAGTGCTTTAAAACCTCAATTTTACATGCATTTTAGAGACGGTACATTGGTCTACACATTTGTGTTTGTTTCATCGCTTCACGTCCCATAGGTGCCGAGCACTGATTTAACACGCGCTCTGGATGGTCTCCGAGAAAAACACGCTCTAGAGGGGATGGATTAAGCATTTCATATTAACCCGCGAGTTACTGGGGGGGGGGGCTATTTATAGCCCCCCCTCTCGTTATTCTGCAATATCTCCTAAACCAACGTAAGAGTATCCGTGACCAAACTTTCAGTACCTTGATTCCCAACATCAATTAATGACCGTTCTGCCAGATGGAAAAAAAGATAAGGCTATGATAGGTCAACGGAAATTGAACTAGAGTTGAAACGTCATGTTCTGCGTTTTTTGTTGAAAAAAGGGGGTTGCGGGGATAAACGCTGCCAAAGCCAGTTTTAAAAGATAATACATAACAATCATACACCAAATACAGGTATATCGGTATGGGGCTTATCAGATGCTATTTCTCGGAATTTTCCAAATAAATTTGAAAATTCAAAAATTTTGGAGAAATCCAAAGACATTTTTTTTTGAAAAAATTTTTTCAAAAAAAAGATTTGATTTTTCACAAAACCGGAATATATGTTTAATTTGGTTGTTATCCCAATGAATGTGTGTTAGCAAGTTTGAAGTTTCAAATATCTTCATAAAAATGGACTGTAGTGACACCTTTTCAAAGACCAAATTAGACCAACCTTTAAACTGTATAATAACAATATGCAAAAAGCGCATTTCCGTTTTTGACTTTTGTCTTCATTTGTATGGAATAAACATGTTTCTAAAGGTTAATTATTTCGCGTTCTAAAGATAAACGAACCCATAACATGTGTTACAACTCCTAAGACCGTAATCTTTAGTTTGACCTCGTGACCTTCGGATGACCTTGACCTGACAAACAGTCAAAATTAGGCTTTTAAATGAATCAGAAGTGTCACATGCACGAATGATACCTATAATAACCACTTATTATGCGTTAAATTATTTGAATTTTTGCGCGACAATGCTCGAACAACCGGGACTTTAAATGCACGGTCAAACATTTAAATGTATTTGACGTGACCTGTGACGTCATCAGAAAAAAAACGGTGACCTTGAGGAAAAAACAATATTAGGTTTTCCTTCGACAAATTTGATAGGGCTATCGATGCGTTCGAATTTTTAAGTTCGGTCCAAGTGTTACGGAGATCAGAGGGGGCTATAAATAGCCCCCCCAGTAACTCGCGTTATGAAATATACCCCAGTAACGCGCGGGTTAAGTGGTAAGTTAGTTTTCGAACAGGTATATGCAAAAAACGGGGGCGCTGCGTGCCGCAATTTTTCCGCTATGGTCGAAAAACCGGAGGTGTGGGCGGATTTCGCCCCCTCAAGGGTGCGTGTTAAATCGTAAAAACGTCATAAGCCATGCACTTGCGCCTGTATAGCCAGTAACTTTGCAGGTGCCACGCGCCGCTGCCACATACAGTGCATACGCCGGGAGAATCGTTTCTCTACACATCTGTGTTCAACCCGTGACCGTGTCCTTGCGACTTTTGCTTGCCGAGATACCTATAGGTCCGATATTGCAACGATATTCAGTAGGTAATTTCGTGGACGGAACAAGGGTGCACGTGAAAACATGCAGTGTGACCCAGAGTTTGACCTGCACAACGTTGCCAGTGGTGTGGTCTCAAGTCACACATCAAATTTCAGCTTAATCGGTCCAGCCGCTTCTCAGCTTTTCTGACACCTCTGACACGGCACGTGTCACGCGCCATGCTGACACTTCACGTGAGACAACACATGTCAATAACATAATTGATTGCATGAGGCTATCAGATGGCGAAGACCGTTTGTCAATCGGATGCGGGGTTCCAAAGATATGAGCTTCTGAAGAGCGCTACGGTCGGGTCGGCCGATTATGTGTGATAAAAATACGGTATTCAGTGAGGACTCGCTGCGTGCTTCGCGCTTGCTCGTAAGAAGAATATGCTAAGTGAGAAATTAAACTATCTCTTTGGACATTTTTCAGGATACCATGAAGAGTGATGTACAAATAAAGCAGTGATTTACATGATATTGCTTACTCAGAGATGTAGGGTGTCACTGCGATAATTCTCTGAGATTACCTCAACCTTCATCGGAGTCAGTTCTATTCGGTCGGTGGAAAATAAGAGTTGTTATTCGGCTACTAATAACAAATCATTCTGCAAAAATGTGATCGAAACTTCTTACGAGCACGAGTTGAGGACTTGTCCTCCGAACAGTCCAAAGAACATTGTTAATTTGCAAAGCTTCGCCGTTATGACTGCATATCTTTTGATATTGTATACACAATTTTTTACAAATCAGCCTTCGTGTTTCATGACCTTTGTATGGAAAGGTGAAATTTGATACCGAAAATATCTGACTAACTTTCATTTGACTTGAAACGATATTAATATACATTAGTATTACGAAGCGGATGCGAAGCACCCGGGTGATCCCTGTCAACTTACTAAGACAAATTTACATTCGTTCCGACCTGGCCTGACATGGCCCGATACAGTCCGACACGGCCGTACGTGACGCTTTTCGAAAGCTAATAACTTTGCAACCACTGCTTCGATTGATTCGATTTCGATTGCTCTCATCATTGGATAGCTACATACAATCCATTTTATTCTGAGCACAAATATGCAAATTAAGTCATAATCTATCTTATAGTAAAAAGCTGCCATTAATATTTTGTGTCTTCATGACTTGCGCCGGCCAAACCTTTTATACTAAAAAAATGAATATAACATAAGCATTTATGATCATGGTCACAATCGAATGCTTTGAATGGAAAGTATTATTTGCGCTCACTTCAAACGTCACGTGCGTTGGCTGGTCGCAGGTTCAAGGCAGCTCCTCTCATCACGGCTTTTAATTCGCTATCTCGCCTCTATTTTTGGAGTTATCAGCATTCATCTGGTCTGGTGCTGCAAGTCTCACACCATGCGACTGGATAGAGTCAACATAAGATTTTTGATTTGGCTGCTTGAACTCTAACTGCTCATCTGACTCACTTGACTATTCAACCTGCTTGACCACTTTGGAGCTTACGATTTACTTCTCACTAGCACAGCATTACCTTTATTTTTTTTTGCATGGAATATACCCCGTGGTTTGAGGGGACGCATGATTCGGGTTAAACCAGCATGTTTGGTCTTGCGTTCCTGCAAGACCCACTTCGCACCGCGACCAGTTTTACATGTCCCTATCGCCAGAGATGAGACAATTCAAGAACGGAGGATGTTTCTGTCGCCTACCTCGGTCTGCAAACCGCGACTGGTACTGAAAAATGTTCCCAAGTGCTGACCTCTTTGGCGACGACCTCGCCCACTTATTCCAAATGTTGTTTCAGTGCTTATCCGAGCCAAACAGAATTGTATGTATTGTATCTTATCATTCGACCATTGACCACATATGAACATTGCGTGTTGCTCTGCCATTTATCGTATTATTTCCTTGACTCCGTCTCTTATTGGGTTATTGTACCTGTCGGCGGTATATAATAAATACAAAGTATGGCCCATAAACTAAAATACTTCGATTTTGACCTTTGACCTGCCTGTGACCAGACATTTGACCTCAATTATAACATTTTGGTCGTACTTTAAATTTGTGTCATTAAGCGCTTTCGAATGCCGCCTTGCGCGTTTCGCTGTGATAATTGGTTCGGAAGATGACCAGGGGGCGTTTAACTTTCCCCCTCCCCCAGTCAATGGTGTTCAGATCAGACCCCAGTCAATGCCGGGTTAATGCAGAGCGCGCCCGCTCGGTCATCGCCTAAAATGCGTTTTACTGGTAATATTCATAGTACCTAAGTCCTAACAAAAATGTGCACTTATCAAGAGTAAGCGAAAAGTTTGGTGCAATTTATTTCAACTTGCCGGCACATCCATTCTCTCGCACATTTCAAATGATCTTAAACACTGTATGTACCAGTGCCTATCACGTGGCATTTAAGGGAATGTTTTACCTTTATTTTGGCCTTAAACTGAGATAACCATTATCATTGGCCGTTATTAAAGGTATAAATTATTAAAATTATTTTCCCAAAAACTTCATAGTTCTTCAAGCAAGTAAATTTTGAATTTGCAAAAGGGGTCTATGCAAGTGTCACCTCTGATTGGCTGCCAGCCACTTTGCATCTCAAGGTTGTTGGAGAAAAACGACTTGTATTTCTCGAACCTTAACTGGATCACTTGCTGCTATTACGATAACAAAAGACTTGTTTGCATTCAAGTGCGCCATAATTTTCTACAAATATTGTGCCTTTTATCCATAGCTCTCTATAGCTCAATAATGACTCAGTATCCCCCCAAATAGGCTTAAATGACTTTTCAGGAGACCAAAGTATTCACATCGTTTTTAGCAGGACTTAACTTCATATTTTGCTACAAAACTGGCGTTGCATTTGACAGAACCTTCAGACAAAGGAAACTTTCCTCAGGTTCGCCAAGTTTGCCCTTATCACTCAGAATACTCCATCTGCTTTGACCCTATTTCCACATTTCGTGGAACACGCTTTCACCACGCTCTCTTCTTGCAATCAACACTCACAGTTTCCAGCCTGCTGTTATTAACAGACCGTGGTCGGTCATCACGACTGTGACTGGCCAGCGACCTAGCCGGGGCTAACAACACACCGATGGCCCTTCTCGGCCTGGCAGTGTTCGTGGACATCGTTTATAAATTATAAGGCGGCTGGTATAATCATTTATCAGCCTGGGCCTGTGCACATGACGGTATGCAGAATGCGACACTTGTAGTTTCTTCAGTTCCGAATAGCAGGTGAAAGACGATGCCAGAACTGTCGACCTGTCTTTGCTTCATGCAGGAAGAGTTCCCATGACCTTTGCTTTTGCATGAACTATCTGACTTAGTTTATCCTGAGACACTCGTACGCGAATTATTTATGCATGACGATGCAACCACCGTTTCTGACAAATGGGCGGCATGGCTGTCGGTTTGGTCCCCCTGCATCGACCGACACAGGCCGCTGGCTTACTATCAGAACGCGTCGCCAGCCGGCCCCTCGACTGTAAGACGAGGACGTCAGAGACGCAATACGTGAGCGAGACAAGGCGCGTACTGAGTGCCACAGAAACCCATTCCCGCCAACCTCCGCCAGGTATGTATGTACCAGGCATGCCGTATAATGCAGCCAAGGGTGCTTAATACAGTGCACGCACGTGCGTTTCTTCGAGTCCTCATATCGGTTCTCGAGGAAGACCACGTGAAAAGACATTAGAAGTTTCATAAATGTATCTATCAAAGCAAGACCTGCGCCAGGTGCGACGGAACGCACCGCTGCCATGGCCGACCAACTGAGTGCCCACTTCGCAGGGGTGGGCCCTGCCGGTGTGGCTACCTTCGCAGGGGTGGGCCCTGCCACCAGTAAACAAAACTTACCATCGCAGGGTGCGCCAATTGCCCGTTCTAGCCTCTGCGTCAGGGGTGCCCTTCCGGCCCCGCGTGACTTAACCCAACGCACCGGGGTCGGAGACCACCTGCCGGCCCATATTTCGACCATCGCAGGGGGTTGGGGCCCCTGCCGAGATTATGTCTTACCGTCGCAGGGGTGGGCCCTTGCCGGAGTGATCTTGCCGCTACCTTCCGCGAGTGAACAACACAGGTCGCCCTGCCGTTGGCTACTCTTCCGCAGGGGGTGGGCGCCTTGCCGGTTGTGGCTACACCATACGCAGGATTGCGTGGGCCGCCTGCCGAGGATGTTACCGCGTTCCGCAGGTGCGCCCTGCCGGCGCTGCTGTTCCACGTAGGGGAAGGCCAATTAAGAAGGCCGCCTGCACACCTGTGTCGTTTGCCTTTTTTATCTAGTAACCCCGCAGGAGCGTGGCCCTGCCGGTGACTCACGGTTTCACTTCGCAGGGGAAGGCCCTGCCGGTGTGTCTACCGTTGCAGGGGTGGGCCCTGCTGGTATGTCTACCGTCGCAGGGGTGGTCCCTGTCGGTGTGGCTACCTTCGCAAGGTGGGCCCTGCCCGTACTTGTGGCTTACCTTCGCAGGGTGGCCCTGCCAGGTCGCTGTCTACCATCGACAGGAAGTGGGCCCCTGCCCGGTGTGGCTACCTTCGCCAGGAGGTGGCGCCCCTGTCGGCTGCCTCGTGAGGGGTGCGGCCGCCTGCGGTGTGCCTAACAACGTCGCAGGGTGGGCCCGCCGGGTGTGTCCTACCGTGCAGGGGTTGATCCCCTGCCGGGTGGCTATCTTCGCAAGGCCCGCCTATATGTGGCTTACCTTCGCAGGGTGGACCCTGCCGGGGGCTACCATCGCGATAGGGTGGGCCCTGCCAGGTATGTCTACGGTCGCAAGGGGGCCCTGCCGGTGTGGCTTACTTCGCCAGGGCGGCCCCTGCGGTTATGTCTACCCGTCGCAGTGGTGGGCCCTGCCGTGCTGTCGTAGGGGTGGGCCTCTGCCGGCTTGTGGCCACCTTCGCAGGGGTGGCCCCTGCCAGGAATGTGTCTACATCGCAGAAGTGGGCCCTGCCGGTTAGTGGCTTACCTTCGCAGGTGGGCCCTGCCCGTGCAACTTCGTCGAGGTGGGCCTTCGTTGTGTTCTTTACCGTCGGCAGAAGGGATAGGCCCTGCCGCACTTTGTGGCTACCGTCGCAGTGGTTGACCCTTGCCAGGGTGTGGCTACTTGCGCAGGGGAAGCCCTGCCGGTATCGATATGTGTCTACCGTTGCCTAGGGTGGGGCTCCTGCTGGTATGTCTACCGCAGCCAGGGGTTCCTGTCCGGACTGTGGCTACCTTCGCAGGGGTTGACCCTGCCGGTGTGGCATACCTTCGCAGGGGAAGCGCCCTTGCCGGTGTGGTCTACCGTTGCAGGGTGGATCCTGCCGGTGTGCTTACCATCGCAGGGGTGGGCCCTGCCGTGTGTCCTACCATCGCAGGGGTGGGCCCGCCGGTATGTCTACCGTTCGCAGGGCGTGGCCCTGCCGGTGTGTCTACCGTCGTAGGGGTGGGCCCTGCCGGTGTGTCGGACCGTTACGCAGGTGGCCCTGCCGGTGTGCTCTACCCATCGCAGGGGTTGACCTTGCCAAGTGAAGAGTGTGGCTACCTTCGCAGGGGAGGCCCTGCGTTGGTTCTACCGTCTTCCAGGGATGGATCACTGCCGGTGTGCAACCCTCGCTAGGATGGTGGCCCTGTCGGTGTGTCTACCAATCGCAGGGTGGGCGCGCACTGCCGGCATGTGTCCGTCGCAGGGTGGTCCCTGCCGTTTTTCTACCTCGCAGGAGGTGGGCCTTGCCGTGTGTCTACCATCGCCAGGGGAGGCGCGCGCGCGGGTATGTCTACCGTTAGCGCAGGGGTGGGCCCTGTCGGTGTGTCTACCGTCGCAGGGGTTGACCCTACCGGTGTGGCTACCTTCGCAGGGGTGGGCCCTGCCAGTATGACTACCGTCGCAGGGGTGGGCACCTGGCACGGATTGCCGGTCGCGTAGGGGTGGCACCTGTCGGTTGTCTACCGTCGCAGGGTGTGGCGCCCTGCCGGTGGGCTACCATCGCCCAGGGTGGGCCCTGCCAGGTGCCGTCTAGGTGGCCCTGCCGTATGCTTCTACCGTCGCAGGGGGGCTCCTGCCGGTTGGCTACCTTCGCCAGGGTGGGCCCTGCCGGTTGTGGCCTACATCGCAGGGTGGGCCCTTGTGCCGTTGTGGCTACCGTCGCAGGGTGGGCCCTGTCGAGTGCCGGCTACCGACGCCGTAAGGCAAATGGAGCTCCCGCCGTTAAGCCATGGATGACTTATGACGTGGTGTTATTCATCCATGGTTTTGTGTTAAGCCCCCGCCCGGGGGCTTGTGTTTGCAGCGACACCTACCGGGTAAAGCTGGCAACATTACCGGTACCGGAACTCAGCCATGCGCTCTCTGTCTCTGATATGAGGTTCATATTTATAAATTTATATTTGTTAAGTTTTCTGACAGATAAAAATTGTTACTCTGGACGTGGTCCAGTCGAGATCATTCACTTGACCTGATACAAATACAGATACAGGTTGTATTTAGCGACAGATCAACATTGAACACATGGTTTTTCACCATCACGCGTCAGACAGATAAGAACAGGGAAATTCGTGGTCGGCTCTTGCGGTTATAGCACACGAGTGTACAAGGTGATCAGTTCGGCATGTCTTAGTTGCAATATATGCTTTTTCAGTTGATGTTTGAAAGACGGACTCGGGTTAATCGCGGGTAGCTGGTTATAAGCTTCCCGCGAGCTTTCGACCCCTGAAAGGTCACCCGTTGACCTGAAACCTAAAAATTGCATACCATTAGATTGCTCACATGACAGGCAGCAACATGCTGGTTCTTACCGCGTTCCTCTATGCTGCCTGATTTGGAAGTTACCAGTGTGGGGGGGGGGCTGTCAGGCCCCCTGGCCTGTCAGCCTCCCCGTACGGCGAAGGTGAGAAAGGCTCTTGTAAGGCGAGAGATAATGTTTCCCGATTAAACAAATTCGTCAAACTTCGAAATGAGGCTAAAAAAGATGGTGCACAATATGTCGAACGATGTTTTTTTGCTGCTATCACACTCTCGGCTTGCGATTTTTCTGTTTAAACGAAAATACTGCGTTCATGTAGCTGCTAAAAATAAAGAGAAGCTAAGCTAAGCCATTGCTGATTTTCGCCTAATAGCCCGCACTAATGCTGATCGGTAGGTGGCGGGCGCCCTGTCATTAGTACCCCGGTGGACCTCATCGTAGTCGGACCCACGCGGCAGTAACCCGCAGCCATTGTCCCGCTCAGCACGCGACTACCGTATCCGGCAGACCGCGCCCGATACGAGCGTCAGGAGACTGGCAGCTGCTGGGCCGAGCGGGCAGCTTCTGGACGAGCTGGCAGCTGCTGGCCCGAGCTGAAGCGCTGAGCCAGCTGGAGCTTCTGAGCCGAGGCTAGGAAGCTTAACAGTGCTTCGCAAGAATTGGGAGCTGCCGGGAGGCACCTGAGTATTGCCAATCTCTGGACATATCTGGAGGGAAAAACACCGCCTCAGTACTGGCAATATTGCCCCTCTCTCTGTCACCGGGGAGGTGGACCCCTCCCTCCTCCATTCCTCTCCCTCCCCGAGGCGAGATTGTACGTATTGGAGACTTCACTCGAGGTGAATCAGCTACGTCTGATTGGCTCAGTTGGTAGAGCGCTGGGCTTGGAATCAAGGCGTCTGATTGGAGTCCCGGGTTCGAATCATGGAGTCCCGGGTTCGAATCATGGTGTCCCGGGTGGCCTGGCTACTGTCGAGGTCTTTCGTTTCCCCGCTTGGGTCGGCGGAGTGACCCCGACCATAAAGGACAAAGGTCGTATAGTCATAAAGCTCCAATCAGACATGGGTTCGGATCACAGACAATTCCAATTTAGAATCAAATTCCGACAGCGATAACGGCAATACAGCACTAATATGCCTTGCAGCTTTTTGCGTCTGGATCCCTCCCTATTGTCTGTGCCTGTTTTGTTTGTTTGGCTATCCAAAACGCTAAAAAGTAGAATGGGATCCACCTTGGATCCCTGAGCCCCGGATACAGGATTCTGAAGGATCTGGGTCTATTTTTACGGTGTTTCGATACTTCGATGGGCAAAAAACTTGCTCATAGAAAAAGTTGGCGCGGAGCAATAGTTTGCAATTGCAAAAGAGCATATCACCCGTGATCACAATATTTATTCAAGGGACAAACGCCTGGGGCGTGGCCCATGTCTGGCTCAATACCACCTACACCCCTGGTACAGAATGCCGTGTTCGTGGCGGACAGGCGGCGTGCGACTGTGGCCTTGGACGTGTTGGAGGGTTCACTCGAGGCGGCTCTGCTGCTGCGACTGTGGCTTTGGACGTGTTGAGGGATTCACTCGAGCGGCCTCTGGCCTGCGTGCGACTGTGGCTTTGGAACTGTTGGAAGGGTTCACTCGAGCCGTCTGCGCGCTGCTGCCGACTGTGGACTTGGACGATGTTGGAGCGTTCACTCGAGGCGGCTCTGCTGCTGCGACTGTGACTTTGGACGTGTTGGAGGGTTCACTCGAGGCGGCTCTGCTGCTGAATCCATGTTCGATGCGGCGTCGCGTCGGTGGCGTAGGCGGCGGCAGTCCGGTCCAGTTTACACGCTGTCTTGAAAGCGCCACTTTGTCCTGGCAGCTTGTTTGCCCAGCTATCGTGTCTGCTTCTCACGCTCGTCATTTGACAGCCTGGCGCCGAGCGCTAAGCGTTCAGAACACGGAGGGAGCTAGTGACACGGCCGGGCGAAACGATTCCATGCAAAACACTGCAGGGGGTGGAGCTTAGGATAGGCGTCTCTTAGTGCTTGTATACTTTCAAAATAAATCCTTTCTTTCATTATGATTTGAACATTTTTGATTTCCCATTACGATGTCAATATATTTCGTTAAATTCTGCTCTTCACTTTTTTGTTTCACTTTTTCCTGATTTCTTTTGACACGCTCATGTTCCTATTCAGAAAATGCACATTTTGCATTCCATTCACTTTCGAGATTTTTGGGGCATTTTTTTTCCATTTTGAAATGAGGCATTACATCTGCAACGGATTAAGCAAACTTATTGGATCATGTCAAACATTTAATATTGGTTAGCGAACAAGCACCTCTATAAATGGACGAGTAAATGTTTTACGCCTGTAAGTGCTGATACATAAACGTTCAAATATTTTAATAATCTCTTTTATTGCGAAGTTTATCGTGAACTACTCATTGCATGAATTAATCATGCATCATGCATTATCAATCAATCAATCAATCATGCAGAAATACATGAAATCAAGGGATATTTTTATATCTAATCTCGATGACGAATTGTATCCAGTGAGACCGTGCAATATTTACCGCCGTTTATCACATGATGCTGATGCTGCAGGAGCTCAAATCATACTTTAGGAGTCCAAAGTTAATGTTCATAAACTCCTTAAATATTAACTGCAAAACAAAGCAAAATAAGACATAGAAGTCAATTAAGGTGAACTAAAACCAAGCTCTTGGTTTCACAAGTTCTTTTTGTATTCCTGTTTACTCTTACCCGATGAGTACTGAGTAGTCGTCACGATTAATTGCAGTATCCGTTATTGATAGAGATATTGATCGTTTGTGTCAAACCCCTTGAGACCCTTTTTCGCAATAACCTGCCCTTAAATCATCTGGAGTAGCACATACCAAATGCTTCCTGTAATTAATAAAGACCTTTCCTAAATTGTCATGATGCTTTATAGAACGAACACTTCTGAATCGTTGTAAGAAACAATACTGCCCGGCTTTCATTCCTGTGCAATAGCTTCATTGGCATACCGGTCTGCACTTCGCCCTCGCCCCAGGCAATGTCTGACCTCTGACAGGTCAGTCGTACTTTGCGCGCACTGCACACTGCACAGGGTCACGGTAGCTGATCACAGTGATGCTGCGCCCGTGTAATTGTTCACAGCTGATCATACCGAAAATATATAATTACAACGAGCCATTTGAGGCAGTGATTCATTGGAAAATCGGCATATTCCAAATGACTGTGATGGAATGTAGTAGTGCAATAGATGTAGTAGGTATTTCAGCGCAAAACTCGGAAATTTTTGAATCAACATTGCATTGGTTCTTCCATTGGCGGAGGCTAAGCACGACCTGAGACAGGTACATACAAATGTACGTGTCGTCAGTCATTGAGTGATGCTACGGAAGTGAATAGAATGTCTATGAGCTCGCCGGCATTGATCTCTCACTCACAGTCTTACAATCGATGAATATTACGTTAGGGTTTGACGCAACTGGGTTCTGGAGTTTGGACTCGCTTATAAGTAGATTTGTCTGTGGGACGTGAGTGAATTTGCCGGCCGAGCACAATACCTGCGCTCAGCGAGCGCCCCTGATCGGTAGGCAGACCCGCTGAACTCCGCGATGGCTAGGCTAGGCCTGTTCTAGTAACCTTGGCTAGGCCTGTTATAGAGCCTTGGCTAGGCCGCTCCTGAAAGGTATGCTGACCCGCGAAGCCCAGACGACCGCGACAGTCCGTCGTCGTCACGGCTCGCTGGAAATACCACACAACGATAACTCTACACATATAATCATACGTATAATGCAGGGGGTGTCGCCATGGGGGGAGGCAGGATCGCTCCTGCCTCACTCCGGCCGGCAGATTAGCGGGATTTAAACATTAGCACGTACGGGATTGGGAGGAGGGGCCAAACACCTGCAGGCTGCAACTCAGTGTGGGGGTGGGGGGCGATGGGCTCACCCTGTGTGACAGGATGGTTTCAAGTCGCTTCGTTGATCTCTTTTTGCCTCTATAAGACGGTCTGCAGCCGTTGGGAGCGTTCGCACTCAAGGTTAGGTGACGTCAGTGGGCGGGGTGGGCTGTGTCCAGTCGGGCTGTGTCCAATGTCCACGGTCCAGGTATGCCTGGCATGAGTGACACGTCAAGCTTTTCATTTTCAATTATTCCGGCTATCACGAATTGCGCGGTCGGATGGTGAGGTCAGGGCCTGCGCAGCGAGCTATGCTTAGCGAAGGACGTGACCTCGGAAATTATCAATTCAAAAGATCTTGACTTAATAAATGCAAATATAAATCCTTGTCCACATTTACGTTTTGATTATCTTGAAACACAGCTTAATCCTCAAAAGTGGATTGAATTCAGTCGGAATATCAATCCTGTCTTCTTTGAAGCAGCTGATCGATGGTTGGCCCAATTCAACCTCTCTAGTCCTTCTGGATAGCATGTGACTGTGACTCACTCAGTACAATTGCTTACGTTTTGCGTAAATAAACGTCTAATGTCTGATGAACGAGTTTATAAGAAGGGGTAAACGGTTTTCTGAACTTTGACCGCAGGTGAGAGGGAGATTAAATGGAGTGTCCATGTTTCAGTGGAAGATGTATCGTGTCCCAAGCACCATCTTCCAAGAAGCGCTTCACAAAGCCAGACTAAATATTAGGCATACCTATGCTGTTCTTTTAAATTTAGTATTGTTCTCTGAAGCATCCAGGATGAATGGCTGACTTGCATCAATTATATTTTTCAATGAGAGGCTGGAGAGTTCCTGTTGTCATTACACAGTTCGACGTTCCTTCGGTCTGCAACGGATTGTCGGTCGATATAAGGCAAATCTGAGGATGCGCCGCCGACTGCAGCGACATCTGTCACGTTCATCAGCCTTCCCGCCAGAGCGAATCACCCGCTGTGAAATAGATGTCAGCACTAGTAGATAGCACCGAATGCACGCCTGAATGATCTCTATCTACCCTTTTCATTTTGTTCAGTTAATGCTTGAATAATTCATCGGAATAGTTGAACTTTACCTACATACATCATGACAAATTACTTCTACCTGTATTTACCTTGTAACGACATATATAAGAATACTTTAACTTGTGTGGTATATTACGAATATGCAAATACATTTGGTTAAAATGCGTTTGAACATACCTACTGTTCGTATCAACAGAACCAGAAGTAAATGTTTTTGTCTACCACAAAATAACAATTTTTTTCATTAATGCATTCTACTTAATATTGGGTCTCTGAGACAACCTCGCCATGGTTGGGGGTCAAAATTGTTCCAGTCAAACTCGAAAACTAAAGGGGATAATGACGCTGAAAAATGTTTAAAAGCTCTCGACATGGACATTCGAAGTTGTATTAGTATTTTTGTTTCAGGTCAATATTGAGGTCACCAGGTCAATATTGAGGGAGCAGGAGGACACGGCTGTTAGGACTGTCATCTCCAGTCCAAAAGAGGCTTCATTTCCGATCCATCAAGGGGTGCCACCTGCACTCAGACTCGAGGGGCAGCACCTGCACTCGCAGGGGCATGCAGATGCATGCAGGGGCGCCGACTGCACAGTGAACAGTCACAACGCATTATGCCGCCCTCGGAAGGCATCTCGTCGCCCTCAGAAGTATGGTTGGAGCTTTACTGAAAAATAAGTTGGTGAGGCACTGCCTGGTTGTTTGACGTATTTGAGGGGAAAAATTGTGGATTTAACGCCAGGGACGGTTTAAATTGGACAACAAATTATGGAACAAAGCGGGAAGTTGGTGGGCAGTGGCCCCACAATTTGTATTTGTATTTGTATTCGTATTTCGTTTAAAGAACACGCCACAGCAACAGTAGCTTTTCAGACTCCGAGTCATGTGCAGGGTTTCAGAGTAAAAAAAGAAGCTAGCGCAGAATACACAAGCATGCACATGTTCGCACAGACGCACGCGCATACACACTCAGGCACACATCTGCCGCTTCAATGCTCGTTGAAAACTCTGCCCGCTAAGAGTAACCAGATCGGATGACAGTTGGTTGTGCAGCGCCGGCGCTCTCGAGCAGAAGCGTCGTCTCCCGGCCTCGATTCTGGACCGAGGTACGTGGAGCAGACCGTCCTGCCTGGTTGTACGTGTGCCGTACGTCGAATTCAAACGGAGGGACGGCTGGCTAGGGAGTCGGCTCTCCCCTTGGAGCACCTTGTGGGGTCAGGCAGCAGGTGTTGCGTGGAATAAGTCTGCAAAGCTGCTGGCTTCCAGCCTAAGCCCAGTCTTCTCTCCAGAGATCCCGTGACTGATCAAATTTAGATCCTACCAAAGATCTCTTTGGCAGCGGAAGTTCAACTTTTCTGTATCTTAGCCATGTTCGTTCTTATGAGCCGTTACCATTAACCGAAATGCAGTAACGAACCTGCGAGAGTACTAGGGCTGTTACAAGTGAGGTGATGACACCCTGAGGCACAACGTGACGAACTTGTGACAGACCCAGAAGTGTTCCAGTGCAGCGGCGGCTGACTGGAGCCCCGTGGTTGTCCCATGTCAGGTTTTTGTCGAAAGTTATGCCCAGATTTTTTACCTCGTTACCAGGGACGAGGTTTGTGTCACGAAATGTAACTTCGAAATTTGGAAGGTTGCGCAAATTTTGCCGTTTTCCGAAAACAATCAGTTGTGTTTTGTTCGCGTTAACCTTGAGGGCGTTCGCGCAGGAACCATTGGGCCAAAGATGCCAGCGAGTTTTCCATGCTGGAGATGAGCGCTGTGAAGTTCGCTCTTTTTGCCAGAGACCAGTACTTGGGTGTCGTCAGCGTACTGCAGCACCTTGGCGTCGGCGGCGTACAGCGATAGGGAATTTGAATAGGGAACGCCACTCGTGGTGGGAGGGCATCATGCCGCCCTAGGAATAAATCTTGCCGCTCTCGGAAAGCATTTTGCCATCCTCAGAGCGCATTATGCCACCCTCGGAAGACGTCTTGCCGCCCTTGGCGCCCTTTTAAGGTAACATGCTGACTCGGAAGACAAAAGGCATTTTACTGCACTCAGAGCGCATATCACTGCCCTTGGAAAGCATCATGTCTCCCTCCTCAAAAGACATGTTGCCGCCCTCGGAAAGCATTTAGCCGCCCTCAGAACGCACTATGCCGCCCTTGGTAAGCATTATGCCGCCCTCGAAAAGTATTTTGCCGTCATCAGAAGACGCCTTGCTGACATCATAAGACACCTTGCCACCCTCGGAAGACATTCTTCCGCCCTTAGATCGTATTATGTCACCTTTAGAAGGCACCATGTCGCCTTCGGAAGACATCTTGCCGCCCTCAGAAGGTATCATGCTGCCATTGCATCTGTAATCAAGGGAGCGCTTTTTGCATCTGTAATCAAGGGCAACATTTTGGAAGTTGGGCGCACATGAGCTTGGACCAGTGGCGTGGACAGAAATCAACAAAGGCCCAAGTCATTGCCTTGAGGGGCGACACCCGATCAACAGGGGCGCCACCAATATTGGCAAAAATGTGGCGGGGCGCCCCTTTTCCGCACGTGCTCGTCGTGCCTTCAACATTTTGTGAGGCGCATGACAAGCCGGAGGGGCGCTATCATTAGCCGGAGGGGCGCTATCATTAGCCGGAGTGGTGCTGTCACTCGCCGGAGGGGCGCCGTCACGCTCTGGAGAAGGGCAGTCACGGAGGGGCTTGCCGAAGGGGCGCCGTCACTCGCCAGACTGGCGTGGTCACTAGCCGGAGGGCGCCTTTACTGGCCGGAGGGCGCCTTTACTGGCCGGAGGGCGCCTTCACTGGCCGGAGGGGCGCCGTCTCTGGTCGGAGGGGTACTGTCACGGCCCAGAGAGGCGCCGCCTATGGCAGGGGCGCCATCACTGGCCGAAGGCGCCGTCACTGGCCGGGGGAACGTCCTTACTCTGGCCGGAGGGGCGCCGTCACTGATCGGAGGGGCGCCAGCTTTGCATGGGCGCCTCGGTTCCAAGTGACCGGGTCATGCTCTGAATGACCGTATACAGGGTACCCCACTGTAGAGTTCTACATGGGGCGGCTATCCCTATGGCTGGCCGAACCCCATGGCTAATGGGATGGGCCGGACTGGAAAATCTCTAGATTATGGCTGTGGCTACGGCTGTGGCTGCATAATCTACCTGTGATTTGTTTTTGCATCAATCTTACCATACCAATCATGGTTAAGAGAAGCCTTGGCATGTTGTCATAACAGTAGACTAGAAATAAACACATATGAATTTACAAGAATTCCTCACGGCTGGCCAACGGCCAGCCATTTATATTTGGGAGTAGCTGTGGCTGGCTGTGGCTGTGATGCCATGACTGTGGGGTAGCTAGGCCAAGGAAAAGTACAGCCATGTCGAACTCTACCCCACTGGCTTAGTGGCGCACACACACAGACTGGTGGAATAATTTTTATTGTATTTTTAATTTTTAATTTTATTTTTAGGGGGCGCCTCCGGCGCTCTCTCACAACCCAGAACAGAAGCACTCTTTGAGGGACGCCTTCGGCGCCCGCTCTAAAGTGGGGGGTCCGCCCCCTTGTAGCGACGCCCCTGCTTTCATACTGTTAACGATAAATAATAGCAGACACCTGTGTGTTGCTATTGATTTGAACTTCACGAACACTTTGTGGTCAACATTATCATATTGGATCAGACTTCGGATCAGACATGATTTAACAAATATTACTGCCATTTTACTTACCACGATTTATTGTTGTCATATAATTGCCAAAGTCTATTGTTTAAGTGTCCTATATCATTTAAAAAACACATTTACTTGGATTAAACATCTGGTTGGTCAAGTAAAAACATAATGCTAAGCGACATTATTTCAAATTTTTGCATTACTCATGCGGCCATGGGCGTAGAAACCTATTACTTTTGGGGTTGTAGCTACAACCCCAACTTCAAAAAGTGCAAGCCCAATAATGAAAGTGCAACCCCAACTTTTCAAAAAGGAACAAAAGTGCTTCCATGCCTGAAAGGAAGCTTCTGTAAGAACAATATAAGAAGGCATGCTTCCTCGTTTTTGTCCTCTTTCTCACTGTTGAAGTTCATTGTAAGTCATGGTTTTGTTTGAAGTTGAAAAATTTAGAATCTCACCACTTTTGCTGAGACCCGATCCGACCACCCTATGTTGGAGCCAGGGTCGGTCATTTTATTGAGGCCTTGTGCGGCTTTGCGGAGTGCGAGGGGAATTGGGCACCGATCACTGAGGCAGTGAGCAATGAGGGACGCGTGGCGAGGTGGTTGCGTCACGTGTGAGTGCGATGTACCCGTTATACGGTGGTGACGGGAATAAGGAGCAATAATCATTAGAATATACACCCAGAGATTACATTAATTGTGCACATCCTGAAAAATTAAGCCAAAAGGGGCGTGGAAGCATTGCGTACCAGTAGATCAGGTACAATGTTGGCAGTGCCATCTGTGGAGTGGTTCAGAAGACATGAGTATTGCGGTACAGTATGCATCAGGCGCAATGATGGCAGAGCTATCTGTGGAGTGGTTCAGGAAGACATGAGTATTGCGGTACAGTATGCATCAGGCGCAATGTTGGCAAAGCCATCTGTAGAGTAGTTCAGGAAGACATGAGTATTGCGGTACAGTATGCATCAGGTACAATGTTGGCAGAGCGGAGAGCCATCTGTGGAGTGGTTCAGGAAGACATGAGTATGCGGTACAGTATGCATCAGGCCCAATGTTGGCAGAGCCATCTGTAAAGTAGTTCAGGAAGACATGAGCATTGCGGTACAGTATGCATCAGGCGCAATGTTGGCCATGGGCGTAGGAACCTATACTTTGGGGCGAACTTTTGAAGTTGGGGGGCGAACTTTTGGGCGGACCAGAGGTAGCAAAAATGATAGCTAAAAGATTGATACACCGCTTTGATCGCAACCCGTTATATCGCCAACATGATGTATCGCCATATATCGCCACCCGTTCACCCTATATATCGGCATCTATCTCCGATATATATCGCCACCCTTTTCTGGATGCGTCAATGTTGGCGACCGTTTTGATCCGTAATTTTGTTGGTGACCACTTTTCCTTCTTCGACCCCTGTCCGGCTCTTTTTCTGCTGGACGTCAGGGGAGCAAAGTCGACATCTTACATTTGAACTGTAGCGCTCAGTGGAGAGCGCCGGTCTTTACCTATCCCGGTGTGGCAGCTCGGGTTCGAGTCGCTTCGGCGCTCGCCATTTGCTTCCTGGGCTGAAGATGGCCTGCGGCCGGTGTAGCGGGCAATTCCAGGCATGTGAGCTCAGTAAGCGGAGCGGACCGTTGTTCAGGTATGTCGGGCACGTACAAATTTCGTCTCTAAATTCTGCCGGCCAACAGGAATTGCGCAATCGGGTGGTGAGGTCAGGACCTGCGCAACAAGCTCTGCTTAACCCTGACCTCGGAAAGTCATCCACACAAAACATTCGGACTACATTAATAATAATAATAAAAAAAATAATGTCGCACTGAATGTTATTTACCCTGTGGCGCCTAGCCATATTTCATGAATAGTAGCATTTACCTCAAAAAGAATTAAAATATTGTGACTAAGAAATAACTATATCAGCGCACTGACGAGAAACAGTATCCCTTCCAGTTGTGCGCTGTATTTAGCAGTGTTTCCATGCTACGATGGTATCGAAACGTTCGGTTTAAGATGGAAGGTGCAAAACCAGTTCCAATTTAACTACACCTGTTTAATGTTTCATTTGGCATTTTTGATTGCAACTGCATTTTTGTTTTACAAAACATAACAACAAAATCGTAGACAATGCCGTTGATCTAATTCAGAGTTAAATATAATGGTAAAATTCGGGGGAGGTCCGACACCTAGCTTCAATGTTGGGGGGAGGCGCCACCCCACAGTCCAAAGTGAGGGGGCCAGTTGCCCCCATGCCCCACGGTTCCCACGTCCCTTGGGCCATGATAGTACAAACAGTGATCTTGTAAAATATGATAGCATCCTTACAATATTAACGACGACATATCACGCATGTGCAACATTTTTTTTTCTGTGCGAGGTTACCTATTATTTGCTCGAAGTTGTAAGGCACGTAAGCATTCAAAGTGACATGAAAACGGCAACCTGTTTTTAGGTAAGCACGAATACATGTGTCGTGGTCGATAATTGGTCCCAGGGAACGTACCCGTCCTTTGTTTTTAACAGCCCCCACCGGTAACGGTTGGTAGCACTCGAGCGTTTGGGCGCTAAAAAACTAATAGATCATAGGAATCCCATAATAAAGCGACGATTTTCAGACGAGGCTGCCCCGTAACCTTTGGGACATATTCCAAATCCGACCTCTGGACGATATAGCTATGAAGCTTGGCTACAACGTTTCTATTAACAATTTTTCGATATTCTGAGCACAAAGAGGTCAAATGGGCTTGGGGTTAAAAAAATATCGGAACGCCCGATGCCGACTGTGGTGTGGCATGCATGTGGCGACCGTAGCATCATCTATAATGCTAGTAGAAGCGCCACATATACGCTTAGTTGTTTTGATTACCGCTGCCATATGCTACTAATGGTACTGAAATTTATCCTATTTCGACTATGCTTCAGTAGATTTGCTGGAATTGAATTCTATAAATTAATATTTAGTCTATGGAAATGCAAGTTAATGATCAAAGCAATGCTGTTAAATTATCATAGACAACATATTAATAATCACGGATAAATGTTGTCTAATTCGTTTGGGCGCTACATTCTTAAACCGTTTAACCCGGTGTCTACTTACTCTGGTTTTTACGACAGCCGGGCGTCCACACTCGCCAGTTTGCCGCTCGCACCGGTCCAGTCTTCACTCAGCTATGCTTTTGCAACGCGGGACCCATCGGCTAAACCACTTAAAACATTTGTTTGTCAAAAAATATAAGCACTTTCAAAGAAACCTTTGCATTGAATATGACCTTAACCCGCGCTGTCCGGAGCTCGGCGCCACCTTCGCCGTGCCGGGAGGGGGGGGGGGGAGGGATAGGTTTCGACGCCCCTCTTCGACTCTGCTCCTATGAATATAGACAACACGAAATACCGTTCAATAACTTCATCACTATTCTTTACAAAACTAATAAGGTATGTTTTTGGGCTCAGGATTAATATTGAGGTCACTAGAGTCATCCAGAGGTAGATTTCCCAGTTATAGAACTTCGCTCCAGAAACCTCCAAATATCTCACTCAGAAAACAACGAAAAGCAATTGAAAGCTCTTAAGAAATAAATCGCACCAAAAATCTTTTCAACTTTAGAAAGGCAATAGCTTAAGCTCCTGAGGTCATCAAAGGTCAAAATTACATTTTGGGGCAAAACGTTTTTTTGCAAGTATGGTTTTATAGGGATTGTACATTAAATGAAAAAACGATAATTTTTGCCGCATTGTGTCCGTCTCGTCGAGGCAGTTAAACATTGCAGTTAAAAGGTTTGAGGCAGTTCAAAAGGTGACCAGGTTAGGTTAACTTACAAATGTGACCTCAGGTCAAGTGGTGACCCAAGTAGGTCATGCTGCAAATTGGGGGACGTATATCGACGATAAAAACATATTGTAGCCAGTTTCATTTATATATCTTCATAATGTCGAGAGTTATTGGCAAACAAATGTTGGCAACCTCGAATGGCCTCAGCTGTCCCTGTAGGGATCACTGAACAAATTTGCACAAGGATCATCAGGAATGACTTTTGATAACATGAGCCATAAGGAATTGGACTGATAGTGCTGGATGCGTATTCTTGGAATAGTAAACATTTGATATTTCCCATGGTTTTATTAATGGAGATGTCACTAAATCGGACCTGACTTTGGGTCACCAATTATACAATTTTCGCCGTTAATGAATCATAAATATATATGATCTTATGAAATCCAGTAGTTTGAAACTAATCGGCCCGAAACTGTGACTGCTTTTTTTTTTTCCCCTTTTTTTTCTTTTCTTCTATGGTACGATTACAATTTTGTTGGAGGTGGCGTCACGTGACCTGGCCTGATAACCTGACCTGATGTCGGGAATTTCCAACGATGTGAATAATAAATATTCCGATCACCTGCGCCAGAAGCGACGGGGCTACGCACCGCATTTTTTGCTTTGCATCATTTAAATATTAGTGGGACATCTTAACGCCCCCGCCCATGGCACGGCGCGGGTTATTAGTAAATTAAGTGAAATCCGATGATTTTGTAAATGATAAGGACTTCTCGGAATTTGGCCACCCAACTATTTTTTCCGTTGTGCCAAGTTTTAACTAACATTATTTTTTCCCAGGCTTTAAATTATTACCTACCTACCGAGTTATTATATTTATGTATTTCTTGCGCTATTTGTTATTTATAATTGTCCAATTGGTTAATTGTCCAACAGCCCCTGGTTGTCCACCCCTGGTAGCTCAGCGGAGAGTTACTAGACTTCTGACCTATCCCGGTAGTGGCAGCCGGGTTCGAGACGCTTCGGCGCTCGCTATGCCTGACTGGATGTTTCCTGCGGCCCGGTGGCAGCGGTCGCACTGAAGCCAGTGACGTCAGTGAGCGGGGCGGACCGTGTCCAGTGGTATGTGGGCACGTAAAACTTTCGTCTCTAAATTCTGCCGGCCAACAGGAATTGCGCGATCGGGTGGTGATGTCAGGACCTGCGCAACATGCTCAGCTTAACGTGGGTCCTGACCTCGGAAAGCCATCCATACAAAACATTCGGACTAAATTTGTTTAAAAAAGAAGAATTTTCATACAGAACAAATATAGCTTATATACTCAAAAAAATATATAATTAAAATAATACTATGGTCAACACTAGTCAAGAAATACCCAAAAATGCCGCCTAGTTTGACTGATCTGCATGGTGCAACAGCCCGTAAAAGGCCCGGTATACTTTCTTATAAAAAAGGTGACTAAGCCGATAGTTTTTGATCTGAGAAAGTGCCACCTATTGAACCAATAGTATGTAAACAGTGGCTTGTGGTAGGTAAATATTAAACCACATGAGTTGCTATATATTTAAGACTTATATTTCTGCGCCACACAAAAATGATAGTGTCACAATGGTCAGCTCAGGTGCAACCCCAATCAAAATTAAGTTCCTACGCCCCTGCGGCCATGCCCGCTCAGTACCCATGACAAGTAAAAAATGCATACCCAACCCAGACAATCGGAATAATTGAGTGGGCATCCATGGGTGCACCCGAACCATGGTTAGAATACAATCGGTTCAGCCGTTCCTGATATATACAAAGGGGTGTGCAGTGTGCACTGTGCACGTGCGCACGTGCAGAGCCACCACACCCTGACATATGGGAAAGTGGCGGTTGAGGGGTCCCTAACCACACACAAAACTTGCACACAATCTGCACAGCCGTTGCATAGTATGTGTGAGAAAACACTTTTCAACAAACCTCACGCGGCACGCGCCACGCGCAGTGGTAGTCAGTAGTCACCCACATGAGTCGGCACTGGTCTGCAACAGGGTAGTTGGGATGGAGCTGCTCAACAAAGAAGACTGCTTGTCAATCGGAAGCGCGGTTACAAAGATATAAGTTGCTCAAAAGCATCGCCACGGGTCGGGCTGCTCATACTCAGATTTTCTCCATTTATTTGTGCAGACATGGGGTCTCGCTAGACACAGCGGTTATTATGCCCCGACTTTTTTAAATAGCTCACTAGGAATACACACAGAAATGATGCACGCATACACACATACACAATCACACACGCCAACAAATAATTCATGCGTTTCTCTAAACACTCAGTGCATAGTGAAGCTATACCCAGCTAACAATTTGATGTTGTCGCTACGTTGTGACAAGGTTGCAACACAACTACACAACGTTGTGATAGTGTAATTTTGTAGACTCTCAGGAACGTTGTCAAAACGTTACCCTGTGACGCTTATTAAACGTTGAAACAACGTTGCTACAACGTTACTTTTGACAAGCATAGCTGACGTGCCTTACGTGGTTGAGCATTAATCTTAGTAAGATGGTGAATATGCTCAATTAAGATAATTGTACCACATTGCAAGCTGTTCTTCCCAAATTACTAGCACAAAGTTGTGACAACGTAACGATACAACGTTGCTGAACGTTTAACAGCGACGTTTAAATAACTTTTTCTTCACAACATTCACGACGTTGTCGCAACGTTGTTAAAATGAGAAATTCAAACTTGATTTTTCACAACGTTGTTACAACGGTATCTGATACCTGGGTAGGAGCTTCCTTACACATTGCGAAGTAATTGTTTTAAGTTGCGGGAAAAAGTCGCCTGGCGCATACTCGATTAAACGATGAGTTAGAGGTGATACGGAAAAAAGTAAGAAAATCATACGAAAGCCACATCCCTTGTCTATCGATACCAGGGCCCACTTTTCTTTTGGATTCCATGGAAACATGCTAAATATGGTCTTATGTGAAAGGGTATTTCCCAAGAACGCTTAGTCACGGGGGTTGATTTCCGCCACCCTGTTACCGAGGTTTTAAATAAATAGCAGAAAAACGACGGCACGACGCGTCACTAAATTTGGCACAGCTGTTAAGGAACTAATGACACACGTACTGTGGAACTCTTGACCTCGGGTCTTTTCACTTTTCAGGTCAGGCCACCAGGTCAAGTCAAGTGACCCCAAATCCAAACATGTTTGCGGTCGCGCCACAGCCAAAGCTATAGAGCGAACAGTTTAAAGCTCCCAGTAGATTATCCGGTAATAAGTGCCTACAATGTGTATATCTCTAATTTTTCATATCAGTGACCTAAGGTCAGATAGGTTTCGTGACCTCCCCATTATAAGTCAATGGGCAAAAATTAAAACACGCATAAATCCATAGGAAATCNGCACCGGTCCAGTCTTCACTCAGCTATGCTTTTGCTACGCGGGACCCATCGGCTAAACCACTTAAAACATTTGTTTGACAAAAAATATAAGCACTTTCAAAGAAACCTTTGCATTGAATATGACCTTAACCCGCGGTGTACCGGAGCTCGGCGCCACCTTTGCCGTGCCGAGGGGGGGAGATAGCGTTTCGACGCCCCTCTTCGAACTCTGCTCCTATGGAATATAGACAACTCCGAAAATACCGTTCAATAGCTCATCACTAGTCATTTACAAACTAATAAGGTCATGTTTTTGGGCTCAGCTCAGTATTTGAGGTCCAGTAAGAGGTATCATCAGAGGATCAGATTTTCGCAGTTATAGAACTTCGCTCCAGAAACCTCCAATGATCATCACTCAGCAACCAACAGAAAATGCAATTTAAAGCTCTAAAAAAATAAATCGCAACCCAAAAAATCTTCAAAACATTAGCTATAGGTCAATAGCTTAAGCTCCTGAGGTCATCAAAGGTCAAAATACACTTTTGGGCAAAACTTTTTTTGCAAGTATGTAGGATTGTACATAAAGAAAAGGCGATAATTTTGGCGCCATCGTGTACGTCTCGTCGAGGCAGTTCAAATATTGCAGTTAAAAGGTTGAGGCAGTTCAAAAGCTTGACCAGGTTAGGTCAACTTACAAATGTGACCTCAGGTCAAGTGGTGACCCAAGTAGGTCATGCTGCATATTGGGCGGCGTATATCGCGAGCAACACATTTGTACCAGTTTTCATTGTATCACTATTTTCAATAATGTCGAGCAGTTATTGGCAAACAAATGTTGGCAACCTCGAATGGCCTCAGCTGTCCCTGATAGGGATCACTGAAAAAATTGCACAAAGATTATCAGGAATGACCTTTGATAACATGATCCATAAGGAATTGGACTGATAGTGATGAATGCGTATTCTTGGAATAGTAAACATTTGAATATTTTCCCATTGGTTTATAATGGAGATGTCACTAAATCAGTATCTGACCTTAGTCACCAATATTACAATTTTGCGATAATGAAATCATAATTATATGATCTTAATTGTAAATCTCAGTAAGTTTGAAACCAAATCGGCCAGAAACTGTGACTGAGTTGGTTACGATTACAATTTTGTTGGAGGTGGGGTCACGTGACCTGGCCTGATAACCTGACCTGATGTCGGGAATTTTGAACAATGTGAATAATTAATGTCCGATCACCTGCGCCAGAAGCGACGGGGCTACGAACCACATTTTTTGTTTTGCATCATTGAAGTATTAGTGAGACGTCTTAACGCACGGCGCGGGTTATTAGTACCCCATGACACGGCGCGGGTTATTAGTAAATTAAGTGAAATCCGATGATTTTGTAAATTATTAGGACTTCTCGGAATTTGGCCACCCAACTACTTTTTTTGTTGGGCCAAGTTTTAATTAACTTTACTTTTTTCCCAGACTTTAAATTATTACCGAAAATACCTACCTACCGAGAGTTATTATTTATGCTTTTTGCGCTCTTTTCTGTTATTTATCATTGTCCTTGGTTAAATTGTCCAACAAACCCTGGCTGTGTCCAGCCCTGTAGCTCAGTGGGAGAGCCTGGACTTCCTGACCTAGTCGCCGCGTAGTGGAGCACACCGGGTTCGAGTTCGCTTCGGCCGCTCGCTATTTGCTCCTGACTGGGGAATGGCCCTGTGGCCGGTGGCAGCGGTCGAACTGAAGGCCAGGAGCGTCAGTGAGCGGGACGGACCAGGTGGGTCCAGTTGTATGTCGGCCGTACAATTTCGTCTGTTAAATTCTGCCGGCCAACAGGAATTGCCGCTTCTCGGGTGGTGAGGTCAGGACCTTGCGCAACAAGCCTCTGCTTAACGTGGGTCCTACCTGGAAAGCCATCACACTACAAAACTTCGGACTAAATTTGTTTAAAAAAGAAGAATATTCCATACAACGAAACAAATATAGCTTTATACTCAAAAAATTATATAATTTTAAAGAATACTAATGGTTCAAGACTTAGTCAGAAATACCTCAAAATGCCGCCTAGAGTTTGACTGATCCTGCATGGTTGCAACAGGCGTATACAGCCGCTATAAAAGGCCCAGTGTACTTTCTTATAAAACAAAGGTGACTAAAGCCGCTAGTTTTATTATAATGAGAAAGTGCCACCTAATTGAACTTTCGTAAACAGTGCGCTTGTTGGTAGGTAAATATCAACCCATGAGTTGCTATATATTTTAAGGACCTTATAATTTCTTCTGCGCACAAAAATGATAGTGTCACAATGGTCAGCTCAGGTGCAACCCCAATCAAAATTAAGTTCCTACGCCCCTGAGTATCTGGTAACAAAATAGCTATAGCTTATTTTTTTCTAAATATTTTTGCTTACATCTAACAACAGACACTGCTTTTTTGCTGACACACCAAATGAGTGTGCTTAACCCTATTCCCTGCGGGCGGCCAGAATCACGTTTACCTGCGGGGGGCAGATACTGCCCCCCAGAGATCTCGAGAACCGCTCGGCCGATTTCGATGGAACAGACACCATTCGATTCGTCGTGACGAAATCTTTCTTTTTGGACCCCGAAATTGTTTTTTTGTTTAAAAATGAGGGGCTAGAGGGCATAAAATACGAAAATTTCGGGTGTTTTTTGAAAGGTCATTGTCGCCATGTGATTCGACCGATTTTGATGCAAAAAAGTTTTTGAGCTTCCAATGTCATGCTCTTCAATGTGTAAAAGGGACAAGTAAAAAAATGAAAAATCATAGGCGTACTCAGGGAAAAAAAGGGGATTTTTGGATAAAAATATGTGCTTTCCGAGAGCGAGAGCGAGAGCGAGAGCGATAGCGAGCTTTTTTGCATACCTGTTAGAAAATTTACTACCCACATTATGCTAAATTCTTGGTCTCGGGTCATCTCAGGTCAGGTCACCAGACGAGTTCACGTCATGACCTCACGGCTCACCTACAAAACGTGTTTGGTCGTTTATAGACACAGTTTTAGAACGATCAATTTAATACTTTCAGGATGTCATAAGGTCATGAATACCTACTAATTGTTTATCTCGGATTTATGTAATCGGTGACCTAAGGTCAGATCAATTTTGTGATCACCAATACTGATTTGTCAATAACTCTCGACATAATGAAGATAGAGATATGATAATAGTGCCAATGTGTTAGTCTCGTCGATACACGTCTTTCAATATGCAACATAACCTAATTTGGTCACCACTTGACCTTGACCTGAGGTAAAATTTAGAAATTAACCTCACCTGTAATAACCAATATAATTAAAAGCGCCTTTACGAGACAAATATGATGACGCCAAAATAATTGCTTTATTGCCGCTAGTTAACAAGTTATTAGCAAAACACTTTTCTGAAAAAATATCCTTTTTGACCTTCAATGACCTCTGGAGCCTAAAATACTCACCTGAGCTCAATTTTGAGGACAACTAGTTCGATTAGAAATTTCAAGAGCTTTCGATTGCTAATTAGCGTTTTCTCTTAGCTATCATAGTTTTCGAGATAATTGGGGGTATCTGGAGCAAAGTCCCAAATCTGGAGAAATATGAGCCTTGTTGATGACCTCCTAGTGCCGTGATATTGACTTCTTTGAACCTGATAAAAATGAAACAGATTACTTCGTATTAGACCCTTGTCTCGGTCTAATTTAACTGCGTTTTCCGCTTGTCGCTACGTTGCGTGGTTTTTGAGATCATAGGGAGGGGGGGGCGAGATCCGCCCCCCTCTCCAGGGCGTGTTATTCTCAGAGGCCCTCCAGGGCGCGTGTTAAATAGGTGAAGGTGTTGATGCTGTAAGCTGGCGTCGTTTTATCGGATGATGTTCATGCTTATGGATATTATTTTATTTTTGCCAGGGGGTGAGTTCCGAGGGGCCGCCAGTACGATCAGCGTAGGAATTCTGTCCACTTTCTTGTTCGGTACTTTGCTCTCTTCAGCGAGTTACCGCCGTTTCGGCCTCAGCCTTTCGGGTCCAGCTAACGCCCGGGTCATGATGCCGCTGCATTCCCCAGAGGAGGTGCAAACTTTGTGCACAAATGAGTTATTTTATTGACTCCAGAATATGCCTAGACTATGAAATATAATCCATAAATCCAAGTAACACTTACACAACTGCTAAATACACCCACTTATATTCTGTAGTCCAGAATATAACAGTTCTGGATTCCAGAATACAACTCATTTATGCACAAAGTTTGCACCTCAACTCAACTTAATTGTATGCGGCGGCAGCGTGACCTGAACCCGAAAGGCTGAGGCCGAAACGGGGGTAACTCACTGAAGAGATCAAAATACCGGACCAGAAAACGGCCAGAATTCCAACGCTGGTTAATACGCATGTCAGTCATATGATGATAAAAGTTGTTTAGGTATTATTCCATCGTAATGCAAAAGCCTTTGGCAATTTATATCCCCAAATGCCCACCAGATAACTGTGTTCCCGTGTTCTATGCCGCTTCTGCTTCTATGCCGTGACAGATTGTCGGTTTAAAACACTGGCAGCCGTATTATAACATTGACATGTATCAATGTATTATGCGCCGTTTACTCGTTCATATACCAGATACCACTTTTTTTTCTAACCGCCACCCATTAAAAGGTGACCAGGAGTGCCCCCACCCACAATCCCAACGACCAATCCACCTGACGTTAACACCAAAGAGAACAAGAAGAATGTCCGCGGGCACAGCTCACCAGCTGGTTAAGAATGAAAAAGCGTACACGTAAGCGAAACCACACGCGCCACGAGTTCATTAAAACAGCATATCGTGGTAGAGAGAGGTATCAAGGCGTATTGATGTTTGATTTGTATATATTGAGAGAGGAGAGAGTATCATTAGCTGAATCGCACAGAAAATGATATGCGCCGCAGAGCCAGCTCCCTCGAGTGAAGGACATTCATTCACGGAGTGTTACGTAAATAGGGACAGCTCTCAGTCACACACCATAAAGGAACGTGGATGGACAGTAATCTTGGTGCTATATCAAATGCTTTTCGAGTGCATGGAGTCGTATCCATGGACTCCCACCACGCTAGCAGCTTGTTTGGCTGGAGTGGGGGATCCTGAAGTCAGCGGCCATTGATTGGGGTAATTATGCATCACTTTCTGAAATTTAATGAAAAGCAAACTACATTTGACCTACGTTTGTTAGACATATAAACACACATGCCACACATACACAACATACACACATGCACACAATACACATAGCTATATTTCATATCAATGAACCATGTAGGTATTGTTAAATATTATCATATTGTTTTATCAATCTATACCCGTACTAATGCGTTGTACAAAGCATGAGAAGCAGGTACTTCTTGGTACTTCGAAATATTGTTTATTTACCATGTTGCATACAATGTAAGCTTATATTTTGACCTCATTTGTTGACAAATATAATACACATGAGGCGGTATAAGTGCACACATACTCATGATACAGGGAATCATACATATATACTATGATAGTATAGTATATAGTAGTGTATATATATATTATACTAAATATATAGTATATAATATAGTAGGTATATATTATATATATATAAGTTTAGGTATATTTATATATATATGTAAAGCCATGTTAGGTATCATTTATTATGTGATAAATTTGTAAATATCACATATAGTACCCGTATATATGTTGCACAAGCATTATGCATATACAGGTACTTTGTATTGAAATATTGTATTATCATTGAAATATTATATCATTGTTTATTTACCATGTTGCATACATTGTAAGCTTTATAACCTCATACTTCTTACATATACGAGTACTAACTGCGTGGTTGGGGAGCGTTCACCAGTGTGGCCCTGCTCTGCTCTGCAAGACAAGCCATCTTTATGGAGGCCTCAATACACCTGAACTGAACACTGAACTGCTCTGGGCGCGGTGCAGACTGTCATGCGAATCAACGAGCCATCAACCAAATCGCCACGTCAGACCCAGGCAATCAAACCGTGCGGTTCCTCCACGCGGAGAGATGCGATCATCTCTGATCTGGACGCCAGTCAGTACCGTGCGGTTCCTCCATGCGGAGAGATGCGATCAGTCTCTGATCTGGACAGCCAAGTCAGTTACGTGCGGTTCCTCCACAGTGGAAGAGATGCGATCATCTCTGAATACTGAGGACGCCAGCAGTACCAGTGCGTGTCTCGCACGTGAGAGATGCGAGTATCTCTGATCGGCGCCATCCCAGCGT
This sequence comes from Semibalanus balanoides, assembly GCA_014673585.1. NCBI lineage: Eukaryota > Metazoa > Arthropoda > Thecostraca > Balanomorpha > Balanidae > Semibalanus > Semibalanus balanoides. The sequence goes on along the minus strand of VOPJ01016116.1, from coordinate 39,835 downwards.
TACGTGCAGGTTCCTTCCCACGTGAGATAGAAAATGAGCGCGATCCTTCTACTGAATCTGGAGCTGCCAGTAGTACACTGTTGGAGTTCCCTCCAGTGTCGGAGTGGGGATAGGCGATGAGCTCTCGAATGGACGCAAGCACGGTACCTTTGACGGTTGTGCTCTGCGCGACGTGAGAGCAGGGTTGCGATTACACGGAGGTCTCTGATCTGGACGCAGAGTTAGTGATCCTGAGTGTCGAGCTCACCTGAGGAGTTGCGATTATAATTATCTGAACGAGGCTCCACATCGCCGTGGAACGGTTTCCTCCCACGTGGAAGATGCGATCATCGTGCGAAATGCTGGACGTCACTTACAGCTGCCAGTATCGCTGCGACGGCGAATTCGGCTGGTTGGTGTCAGTAGAGAGATGCCGATATCTATACGTAGTGCAAGGTCATAGTCGAGTACGTGCGGTTCCTCCACGATGGAGGAGAAGCATCATCTCTCACTGGGGACCCCAGTTATCTGATTGAGAGTGTCGATGCGAGAGCAGAAGTGCGGGTCGTAGGTTGCTGGTTTTCCGTTCCTCGAGTGGCAGTTGGCACGAGGTTGCGCCAGACAGACCACACGATCGCGGCCAGGCTACCTGGGGCCCGTACTGAGCGATAGGCTCGTCGCATTTGGGCGGGGTCTGCTGGTCCGATACTCGACTGCTCCTGCTGGTCGATACTCGGACTCTCTGGGCTGGGTCGGATACTCGACCCCTCTGCTGGTCGGATACTCGGACTCCGCTGGCTGCCTGGCCGCCGGCGCTCTTGCTGTAGCTTTGTAGGTACTTTGTCGTCTGTCGATGTCCGCTCGGCGGCTACTGCAGCTATACTCCCCGTTCGTCACGTCACCCACTTTTCCCTCAACGCGATCTGGCAGTAGCGAGTAGCGAGTAGCGAGTAGCTAGTGAGCGAGTGAGCAGCAGTGCTCTTAGCGGAGTAGACGGATGCGACAATTAGGGTAAGAGATGATAGCGAGTAGCTGAGCTAGTGACTAGCGATCTGAGCGACGCGCAATGTACGCTCTGTCTCGCGGCCGGCTATGTTAGCGGGTATGTCAGTCGATGCGCGCGCTACGTGCGTGGCACCCGTAGGTGGTGGGTAGCTTGTGCTCGCATCGTGAAACTGTTGAGGATATCTCTAGGCTCTGATCATAGGCCAGGGCTAGCCGTGAGTTCACTTTGCTTCACTTGTTCTGGTGCGTGGTCTGCAGCGAAGCTGTCAGTATGGTGGCAAAAAAGTTTGATATACTTTAGGACCATCAGACCGGAACCCGCGTCTCAAAAGCTCCTAATGGACCCAGATTACCGGTGCAAGGCAAGTTGGACCCAGCAGACCCAACTAGCAAAATGTCATGACAATCAAACTACACACACACACTATATGCCTGCACCAGTAGGTTGACAAGAGAAGAGCGAGAGTCGTTGGTTCTTCTAGACGCCACACGCTGATACAGTTCAGATTGGGGCCCAACAAGCAGGGGGCGGATCCAGCCCCCGGTTTGAGGGGGAACCTTTTCCGGGCAAACAAGAGGCCAATTTTTTTTTCTCCACGGATTTGGCTTTTCACTTTATTTTGGTATATATATAAAAAGGCGATTTTTTTCCGAAAAACAACGGGAAAAACGAAAAAATCAAGAAAAAAACACCCTTTTGCGTTTTTTTTGGGGTAAAAACAAATCGTGAAAATCAAACTTTAAAACACCAGAACACCATTTCCCATAGCAATATACACACGTAGGGTAATTATAATACGCTTATCTCATACCCCTCGCAGGGGCGTCACCCGATAATTATTAAGGGGGTCGGCTAAATACGAAAAACGTATACCGTTTTGTCTGCGTGCATGCCTTTGCACCTTTTAATGTATATTTTCCAATGTTTATAATACGCATTTGGTTGATGTTGGTAATTTAGGTGTTTTAGGGGGCGCGATGTCCGCGTCTAATCGTTCGCGGGTCGCCTTTTTCGGAACTTCGGGGCAGGCCCCATAACTTAACTTGTAGCCAGCTTGAAAATTAACCCTCACCTCAGGGGGGCCTGACAGCTTCATGAGTTTTCTGGAAATCACTTTTTACTTCATGCGGCGCATCTTGCTGAAATTTCACAAGCTGAGTTGACAACAATTATTCGTAGCTGGCAAAATTTCACTGAAATTGGTTCATCATTTGGAAAAGAAAATTACGTTTCCAGTGAACGATTATATTGGTCGAAAGAACGGTACTAATATTGTAAAAATCGTAGAAAATAAGAGTTGCAGCAAATTGCTAACAGAAAGCGACAAAGATCAAAAAAGACATTTTGATTAGGAAAGGACAACTCGGATTTCCGAAATTGTGGGTTTCTTACCCTTTAATACTAAAAAAAAATCCAAATTTTAAAAGATTTTGGAAAACCGAAGATAAGTGAGAGATCTAAATGTGGGCAATACCCAAACACAATAAAAAAAATGACTTGCAATAACTATGTTTGCTGATTATTACACTTTGTGGCTCCCTAAAGTGTAAGAAAACTCATTACGTGATTTTTTTTTTTTTGTTACTTAATTTTGACCAGATACCAACAGAAAATACATTTTCTGTATTTCTGAGCCAAAACTGGTCTAGGGCCAAGCTTTTTATTTACATTTATTCAATTTCTCATATTAGTTCTCTGACCGGAGAAAAACCGCTTTCTTGACGTGATCGGGTCGAGGTCATTCACTTGACCTGGAAAGTTCACCCAAAATGACTGAAACCTAAAAAATTGCAAATACCGTTTTAGATTCCTCACATGACAGGTCAACATGCTGGTTTTAACCGCGTTGCTCTATGGTGCTTGAATTTTAAGTTAAATGATCCTTTCAAGCCCCCCCGTATACGGCGAAAGGTGAAAAACGGTCACCGCGGGTTTTAATGTTGTGTGAATAGTGTGCCCTGGGCCAGGAATTACCGTCCAAGGAGAAGCCCTACCAATACACTGGATTAAATTGGTGAGTTTTTTCATTTTACCTAATTTGTGTAAAGCAATTACGAAACTTTGTGTGATGCCCTGCGAAGCGGCGCGAAATTTCATATTTTTAATTGTGAATAGCTGGATTTTTTCTGGCTTCAAGCTATTTTCATAAATTGTTTATCGTTCCTCGAGTCCAGACTCACCATGTTTAATACCAAATAGTTAGCCGAAAAACAGTCCGTTATTAAATAATGTGGTATTCCACTGATTCCTTTGGGGGGGGGGCAAAAAGATATGTTGGCCCCCACACTTCTTCGCTTTGTGGGCATGGCCGGATTGCCCTTGGATCCGCCCCTGGCCAACAGCACACACAAACCTGCGTGTCAGCTCGTACTGGCGTGAATTAGCATGACACATAAGTTGACCCAGTCTGTACCCGGTGTCATTTGGTGGGACCCAGTCCGGAACCAGCTGGGTCCAGACTGGGTCTAGAGACCAGGTCCTCGGGTCCACGTTTTGCCACCTCTACTGACAACTCATGGGCATGGCTCGAACTCGTGGGAAAACTCAGCGCACTTGGCAGCACTTGCCGTGGTGTAACTGTATTATTGCGTTCATGGATTGGATCAGTTCACATGCAATGAACCACCGCCGCACTCACCCATATATAAATAAGGCGAACGTTTTGATACGGTATGGGCTGCAGCCGCTCAAGAGCGTCGGAACAAAGATGAACGCAACGTGTCACTGTCAAAAACCGGCACACGCACCTCATCGAGGGCAAGAGCAGCCCCGTTCAAATTCGCACCGCACTAGTTTGACACGCATATATAGTATGATCTAAACATTTGGCGACTGGCGCGAGACGCTATGGCACTGCCCACTAGAGGCGCACATTGACTCTAGCAGCTGCACGCATCCGAGGCGATCTAGCGAATGCCAGCGCACACGCGCGCACATACATACACACACAAACACACACTCGCACAAACATGCGCACACACACACGCACGCACACGCACGCGCACACACGCACACACCGCGTGAGTCGGTCATGGAAGATACAGTCACTGGTGGGCGGTCAGTGGTGAGATTGTGTGTGTGGGATGTCTGGGGTCACGGCGGAGGGTAACGCGGCAGACTACGGACGAGAACGATTCACGGACGGATCGAAATGCCGAGATCGACACGGCAGGATACCAGAGCTATGTCGAAGCAATAGCGGATGGGACGGGGAGCGGACGGCAGGCAGAAGCTGATCTACAAACACACACACACATACGCACGCGCACACGCACACGCACATACACATACACATACACATACACATACACATACACATACACATACACATACACATACACATACACATACACATACACATACACATACACATACACATACACATACACACACACACACACACACAAACACACACACAAACACAAACACAAACACACACACACACGCGCTTGCACACTCTCGGACCGAACACGCGCGTGCTCACAGCCACGCGATTGCCATACTGCTGCGGAAGCGTTCTAAAGCGTCGGCGCAAAGTACATTCGACGTACTATGAAGCCGAAGTTGGTACTCTTCCTCTATTATCGACCCACTGCCGTTGACTGTCAGTAATTTATTCAGGAATATATGAGCCGAAGCACGGTCCCTTAATGTTCTCGCGTTTGCTGCTACAACAACAGGTATTTGGCCTTAAAGCGATGGCGACTTTTGCTCCTTCCGTTCGAGCGCCTCCTCAGACAATAAGTACACCATTGATACACACTACAAAAGATGGAAGAGGGCGACCAAATGTCTATGACTAGATCCGTACATGAGCCGTGCTGACCTAGCTAACACCGACTAACGTGTTTGTTGGCTTCCTTTAAGTTTGCTTTACAAGTGACGAACGGTAGCTACATACCTTTTTCGTCGATTGACACCCGTCTAAACTATTGGCGACGCCTTGCATTCGCTGAGCTAACATGTAGGCGAGGACTGGACTGGCATCAGAAATGTTATATCCTCTCAGCTTCTTTTTGAATCGTTTAAAGGGATGGCAGTTGCTATCCATAGAGCTCTCACTTCAAAATCGGTCACGACGCATTTACGTCAGCGGTAACTTTGATTTCGCACGCTGACCTGATGCATTTTGATTAGGCTTTAGTTTACAGTGGACACATGCGACTTATGGAGGGAATCGTTGCTAAGCAGCTCGGGAGGGGGGGGGGGTATTCACGAACGTGATAGTTCCTCACCGTACGGTTTACCTGGTATATAGCCTCGTTTTCAGCTAAGTCTTCAGAGCATATGTATTAAAAATGGGTCTTTATTTGGCTATGATAAAATCGAACAAAGTCTAGGTGTCAACAGTATGCCTCCATATAGATGGCAGGGGATGTTTATTCGTGAATATTGTGTTATTGTCACCTTAATATAATTAATGTGCTTAGAATTGCACAGCACATATTCAAATTAGCTTCTCTGGGATTCGTGTCAATGGGGCGATTTTTGGGGATATGGCTGACATTAAGCTGCATTTATAGAGGAAAAATAAGTGGTGTAACAAATACAACATAATATGAGGTTCCTGCGTCTTAAACCACAAATGATTATGCGTAGTTGAAAGCTCGTGATCACGTCGTTTAGGAATGCGATTTATTCATGCGGTCACAGTTGCTATAACTTTTATTTACAGATCAGAACGTTTTTGCCTTTGTCGGACTTTGAGCCCTAGGTCCCCGCGTTCCTTTGGCAAAGTGAGACAATACAATTTAAATTTTTGTCGAAATTATAGGTAGGGAAGACTGGAAGAACGCCAAGGAGACTGGAAGAACGTCGCAACCTTTCTGTTTTGATTCTTGTAACGGACAGAGAAATCACTCTACAGAATATCTGCACATATCACTGGCAAGTCACACCAATTGGCTTATGGCTATCAAAATCAGCTTTGACCTTTGAGCCATCAGATAATCATTCATCTTTTACAAAGGAAAACCTCTAAGAAGGTAACATTTTGTGTTTTGTTCTCTCAAAATTGCGGTTAATCTGGAATGAGTCGAATTAGCCTTTCTCTTACTTCGAGCTTCAAATTTATGAGAATTAAACGTTTTTATCGAAGTGCTTACGGATTAAAATCCCATTGAAGGCAATCGCAGGCCTAAATATTCTGGAGACTTGCAAACGCAGCAATATTAAAAATCACACATTTTTGCTTTTTATATTCGAGTTTTATAACGAGGGTAACACAGTTTTTCATTTTGAAGAATGCAATTCAAGAGAAAATAGAAAGCCGTTCTTAAAAAAATAGATCACGCCGAAATTTGCCAGTGCTATTTCAACTTTACCCCAGGAGACATGTCTTCAATCCATTGCTGTCGAGAGCTTAACTGTGTGGCCAAATATATTTATTTTATATTTGGGCTATCCTTATACATTGTAGATTCAGGCGCAATTATTAATATCCAAGTATTATGCACCAAACGAAAGAAATCGCCCTCTAAAATAGCATCTTGTTGGTTTTTACGTACCCTAAAAAGTGATCCAACTGCGCTGCATCTCAGTAAATGTCAGTACCGGCGTGATATCAGCAGCAAGACACCATTTCTAGCTAAGACTTCTGGAAGTGTCAACAGAAACCGGCACCTTGTACGCGTTTAATCGTAATTGACACTTGTTTTCCCCGTAATTCGGCGTTCCCTAATCTTCCCCATGGATCTTAATTCTTTTAGTTTTATCTATTAGCCGCTTTACATATTTTAGACGTGAAGATGTACTCACACCCGAACTTAACGTCGCGTCGAATGTTCTCAAGCAAAAAAGTTATGCACCAAAGACTAACATACGTTTTGATGCTTTCCAATGCGCGTGTTAACTGAGCAAAAATTATGGTATAATGGGTGAGTTTAACCAGGTCATAACATGCTAAATAAATACTTCGGAGGTTTTACAATTTGTCATGTGACCGTAATAGCCACTAACGAAAATTATGAAATTGTAAAAACTATGGTACTTTCCAACAATACAATTACCTTTCACTGCAGAGTTAAATACAATGTTAAAAGATCACATTACGGTTTAAGGACTGACACAATGAGTTTAGTTTCAAATGGCATGTGATTGCAGATAAGGTCATCAAAAGTCGAAAAGTTAACGACTATTCTATACTTGTTCGCACGTTTAAATATATCTTCTCCCGACGTCGACAGTGATTTCCTTCCATTGCGTTCAAGTAACAGTGAAGTGTTTTGTGATTTAGGGGCGCCCCAACCTCTACAGCTATTGGCCGCTAAGTAACAATGAGAACACATCCTATCAACAAAACTGGCACATCTGGGACAAGTGAGCCGCATTACCGTTTTCCATCGGCCTCACGTAGCACGGACCTGTCTATATCCACCCGCTGGACACGCAGTTCGACGCCAGCGTCGCGCGTTCAACAGATCAGCGACGCCAGCGTCCCATACCCCTACAACTCAGTACCCCGACCGACCCGCCACCTACCGCTCGGCACGCGTACCGACTCACAGACTCTACAATGCACTTTCTAAAATATACAGCTCTGTCTGCACCAACAGAGCGTCGGGCGAGCCCCGCGCTGGTTCATCACTGAGAGCCGCTCAGGGCGGAGTGCGGCGCCAGCCGAGTACACCTCACCGAGTCATTGAGCTGGAAACTACTGGAGCACAGAGTCACCCGGTCAGCAGTGGCGTGCCACGCTCTTCTGAAGCCCTCTGGAGCGTAGCACAGCACGCGAGCGTCCCGGCGTCGCTTGCACGGCCAGTGGAGGCACGCGGGCGGCGTCTTCCTGTGGCTCACAGCTGTCGCGCTGGGACGGTCGTGGCTGAGAAGTTCTCTCCATGTGCCTGGGCGGTGGACTGGCCGACAGCCAGCCGGGGGAGGGCGGCCGAGACCTTCTAGTGCTCCATGTCCATCGCAGTCAGGTATTTCTCCTCGATCAGCATGGGTATGAGCCGGTGCCTGTATCGGGTATGATAGAAGGCAGAGTTATGGGAACATCGGCTCACCATGAAATAGTTTGGGTTTCTCTGGAAGAGGAGTTCATTCCATGGCTTTACATAGGTACTCCGCGAATGAAGTGCTAATAACCCAGTATCAGATTGTCGTTTGTAATAAGCATGCGCTGGAACTACTTTCACATGAACTAACACCAGAGACGGCTGACTTTTCCTCCGATCAAACGAATGGCATTGATTCCGGATTCGTGAACATTCGCCGTCACAAACGTCAGAAGTCGACATCAAAAGAGTGCTCCGACCTTATCACCAACAATGAAGGACTGCAAGTGCAGTGCTCACTGTCCTTTGGAGACCAGTGTCCGACTCTCACCTGATGGGTAGCAATAGAAGCAGCAGCACTGGGAAGATTGTCTTCATGTAGGACCACGGCGAGAAGCCGAAGAAGCAGAGGATGGCCAGCTGCAGCACCTGGCAGCCGGTGAAGATGTGGATTTTCCGCTGCGGCACCCGTCGGATGTAGTGGTTCGGCGGGTACGCCACCTGGCGAGAAAACGGTGACGTCAGCGAGGGAGGTGACCTCAGTGGACAGTGGGTACTGGTTATTGTTCAGACAAACGGAGCGCGTGGGCGAAACGGATCACGTGCAGAGCCTTGATCGAGGCGGCGTTCGCGCTTTGTCGGCATGCAAGTCCGGAAAAGCGGTTCTGGAAGGGACAGCACAGCACTTCAACTCGGGAGTTTTGTTCATTCCCGCGTTCTGGACTGATGCAGCGATGAAGCTCTGCTGTAATCGTCTCCCTCACGCCCGGGATTCATCATCGCAATGCATGCGTAACTGGCTGTCAAGGTATCCGGTTACAAGCTAAACTTAAAGGTATAAAGGAATTTGTTCGCGCAAGCAAGTTCGTATTCTAGAATGACAGTTTCGCAATGCTTTTGCGACGGCAGTCTTGGCGAACTAACTACGCTTGCGTTCCGTGCGACTGGTACTGAAGAAAATTGCAGTGACATGTTCAGTTTTCCCGTGCCAGGCAAGTTAGTGTCCCTCATGAGTCTGTCAGAGCAGGTTAGTTTCCAGAATAACGACTCGGGATGCGAGTCGGTGTAACCTCATGGTCGGACGTAATTAACTTGAGTGTAACTAATGTGTGAAGTGCACTTTCATGCATCACATACATCTTTCATGCATGTCTCTTGTATTATTCGCTTGCGTACATAAATGGGTTTATGACAAACAGTGCTCGCAAACAAGGACGTCTCTAGACCATCATTTTATAACATTGGACGGAAACATTGGAAGGAAAGGCATTTCATTTAAGTCATAGGTTATTTACGGTAAGGGTATGGCTACTACACTTTAATGACCAGAATGACCCGTTATACTACACGTACACCCAGGGGCGCAGCCAGGATTTTGCGACGGGGAGGGGGGCACACCGAACTTGACCGAAGTGGGCCCCCTAACATTGGCTGATGGCCCCCCCCAATTTTATTTTAGTTATATAGGCCTGTATAAGACCCCATCAGATTGACAGGAGGCCTCTCAAACCGACAGAGGGCCCCCCTCAGGCTGTCAGAGTGACCCCTAAAACCGACAGAGGGCCCCTCAGACCGACAGAGGGCTCCCTCAGACCGACAAAGGGCTCCTTAAATCGACAGGCGCCCCTCATGCCGACAAGGGCCCCCTCAGGTCAAACCGATTACCGAGTGGGTCCATTGCGTCAACCGAGAGGGCCCCACCGCCCCACGAGTCCACGAGACGATGGCCCCTTTCAGACCCGAGATGGGCCCCTCTCAGCCGCGACGTGGGGGGGGCATTTGCCCCAAATGCCCCCCTGGCTGCGCCCCTGCGTACACCCCTCCCCATTGCGCAGACCACACTACCACAGCAATTGATCGGCTTCAAGCTATGCGGTACAGCATAACTTCAGGCGCTTACTACTAGTGCCACCTAGGGACAGGAATTAAAGGTTGTGTTCTGACCGTAACATTCCCGGCGGGAATCCCTGGAATCTCCGGCGGGCATTTTACTCAACTGCAGTTCGGCAATGTACTCATACATTGGTATTCCTGTTAACTACTTGCTACCGGAATCGGTAGAAAGCACTTTTCTACCGATTCCATGGAATCCTCGCGGGAATTGACAGGTCAGAACACAGCCTAAGTAGACATTTTGTGTGCTGTCGTTCTAAGTCCAAACCAGTGGTTCCAGCATTGAAAACGTTAATAGAAATACAGAGCTGAGCACCATATCAACTAAGTTGGCTTTGATGCTCTTTGTGATAATGTGGTGACAGACAAGTATAACCTGAGATGAATGTGCATGGTGCATTGAGCGCCATTATCAAACACATCTGCTATAAGTACTCACTTAGCTGCTCAATCGTCATTTCTTCGCATGAAGGTTTCATTACCTCAAATGAGGTAATAACATGTATTTAAGAATTACTGATCTAAGCAGACACTGATAAAATAAAGTTATTTTAGCGCTTGTATGCGTTACAAATGGTTATATTCTTCCACTACATGATTTAAGTATAAATTAACATTGACAGTTCTTTCAATACCCAGCATGGCTGTCAAAATTGTGAAACCGTTCTGGCATGTATTATTCTTGTCCAGCCCTATTTTATATCAGTCCTGTTCCTGTCCTGTTCCTGTCCTGTTCCTGTCCTGTTCCTGTCCTGTTCCTGTCCTGTTCCTGTCCTGTTCCTGTCCTGTCCTGTTCCTGTCCTGTTCCTGTCCTGTTCCTGTCCTTGTTCCTGTCCTGTTCCTGTTTCCTGTTCCTGTTCCTGTTCCTGTCCTGTCCTGTCCTGTTCCTGTCCTGTTCCTGTCCTGTTCCTGTCCTTTCCTTCCTGTTCCTGTTCCCTGTTCCTGTCCTGTGCCTGTCCTGTTCCTGTTCCCTGTTCTGCCGTTACCTGTCCTGTCCTGTCCTGTTTCCTGTCCTGTTCCTTGTCCTGTCCTGTCCTGTCCTGTCCTGTCCTGTCCTGTCCTGTCCTGTCCTGTCCTGTCCTGTCCTGTTCCTGTCCTGTTTCAGCCCTGTCCCGATGTTCAGCCAGCTCCTGCCGAATCCCCCGAGCTGTCACCCTGCCACTTCCGGCCGTGTTCTCCAGCCTGTCCTCTGCGGAGCGGGACGACAGACTCCCGTCTCCCCCGTCAGGGCGCCGTCTCGAGCTGCGCCAGCGTTCGGCCGAGCTTCAGAGCACAGCTCGTCGTCGGCTCGTGTTGAGAGAACTCTGCTCGGCGCCGATCGATTGCGTCATGTTGCTGCTCTGACCGGCGGGGAACGGCCGCTCGTTTGGGCCGGCCCCACCGCCCTGTATAGTGTATATGGCGCCCGCCGCCCGGCCGGCCTCATAGACAATTGCAGCGCGGTCGGCAGCGGGCGCGGCCGTGCGCTGACTGGAGATGGCCTCATCGCTTGTTGTCGGGTTCGGCCCCATTGCCGGGCCACATTGCCGGCACTCGTAATGTGATACTGCGGACTGCGGCGTGCTGACACGGCGCGGCGGGACGTGATCGGCGTGAGGCTCGCACGACCCAGGGGAGCGGGACGTATGCGGGTGTCGATTGCAGTGAGGTCGTATGAAGTGCGCCGTTTAGTTTCAGTCGTCACCTAACTGGCCTCAGTGGTGTCTAATCGTATTCCACTAACGCTGGTGCTACTACATTGGTTGTTGTACCTAGATTTGTTAATGTAAACATGATCATTTACCAGTCACACCAGCTTACGGGGTTTCGAACGCCGTCATAAATATTCATTCTTCCCTGGTTTGCTATGCTACGCTTTTGATGGAAAACAAACCTTGATGTAACGTACAAAGTCATCCCTTCCTCCCATGGTGGCCGGTGGGCTCACCTGTTCCATGAAGAAGAGTGTGATTCGCTCGAACATCTGGTTGCCGTTGAGCGCCGTGATGGCCATGTAGAGGAATAGGCCGTTGAGCACCGGCGGCGGGATGTACGACAGTGGGTAGGGCAGCAGGAACACCGACAGGCCGATCAGCATGTGCGACAGGATGCCGGTGACGCGCGTCTCCCTGACTTTGACGATGCTGCAATGGATGGGGAGCGTGTCAGACAGACAGAGACACGGGTTCTGTGCTTTAGAACGGACAGAGAGTGTCGGACCGGGAGCGGAATTTTCTCGAGCTTTCGAATGAACATTACCGGTGATATGTCGACGCTAACCCGAAATTCCAACAGACAACCAAAAATTGCATTATTGCAACCTGGGGTCATTTAAAAAAAGTATAGTTAAGTATATTTTCATTTTCAATTATCGTTAATCACTACAAAAACGTTTTACCTATACTGATGACAATGATATACCATTAAAAATGCAAATATATAAGTTACATTACACAAACTAAAAAGCATCATTTAATTACCAAGAAATGTCTTAAGATCGATTTCATTTGACTGCAAAGACGAAATACACAATGGCTGAGAAGCTGTGTCATTGATTTTATTGCGAGCGGCTTTGTTACGTCATAAAGATCGTCTTGATTCTCGATTTGGAAAAGCCGATTCTACAGGAGTCTTCTCACGCAAATCCCCACTGACGGAAGCTGAAAGCCAGCTGTCATTGGCCTTCGTTGTCCCGTTAATTCTCTTCTCTCCCTGTCAGTCGCATTGATCTGCTCTACTTCTTTTAAAGGAAGCCTGACCTAGGCTATTTTGAAGAGCGCCTCTTGACACACATCTGGGCGGTGGGCGCGCGTCTCAACCCTCTCGAGCCTGGCGTCGCCGCGCCGTGCCCCGCCGCGCCGGCCCGGCCCGCTCCACCGCCCTGGCCCGGCCGGCCGCCCTGTCCGTTCTCTGGCTGCCGGGCAGTGCTGGTGAGCGATCGGGCGTGCAGCGAGCCAGGACCCGTTATCTGGCTCGCTGCCGAGTGATGAGGGCTGCGGTTGCCGGCCAGTGCCGTGCGATGAGTGGATGAGCCCGCTGGTCTCCCATCGCTACCCCTTGCATTCAGCGTCAGCCGAGCTACTACCAGGGCGACAAAATGACAGAGAGAGAGAGACAAGTTTCTTTCACTGTACCTAAAAACGTACGTTTGTTAATTATGAAGTACCTGGTGCTCCGAGGTTTTGCTCAAAATAGAATTGGCGTAATATTGTAAAATGCAAATTCAACATTGTTCGGGATTCCACGGCCACTTTGGCTAGCATTCCACGTCTCCATCGTCATCACTCTGCTGTTCTCGCGCGGCGCCTCCCGGTGGGTGCGGCCGTGCCCCGGAGGGAGACGCATCAAAAGGTTACGGCTGGTTCCGGCAGGCGAGCACGTGCCGCTGACTCCCGTCGCACTCGGCTAACGACGCCATGGAATGGCAGCCGCAGACGACGGGTGAATGCCCATCGGTGGCTATCAGGCACGCTACCATGGGATGGCCACTGGCCAGCAGCGGGAGGAAGGCCCTGAGGTGACTGGTGAGCCGTGAAAGTGAACGACGGCACTTCTTAGTGCTTAGGGTATGCCAAGGGAATGTAGTCGGAAGGGGAATATGTCGCAGTAGTTACATCTCCTCTTCCACGGACGTCAGTTTTAGCTACTGTTCGTACATTTGCTCAAAGAAGAGTGTATAGGGCAGTGGTTCTCAAACGGTGTGTCATGACCCCATTTGGGGTAACGGAGCCATTCTTCGGGGGTAACGGAGGCATGTGAAGTTTAACTATAAAAATTTTACGCCAAGACAGCTTAGATACAGCGATACAGCCATCGGCTAACAATATAATTTTTGCAATGCGCCTTGTCGGCAACGAAGCACAGAATTGAGAAATTGGTGAAGGAAAGGGAATCAATACATGTGCGCTCTCAGACTTTGTTTTGACTGCGAGTTGCGTCGCTTCAATGGAAGTTTGTAAACAGGTGCAACCAACATATTGGGAAGCAAAGCTTATTTTGATAAATCGGTATAAATTTTGAAGGTTGGGGTAATGGCCCCCTCTAACTGCTGAAAAGGGGTGATTGTGTCGGGAGGGCTGGAAACCACTGGTATAGGGAAAATGTTTCTATTAGCGACCCCTTCCCATTTGCGACCTCCCACCATACAAATAAATTTACACCGAGTACAACTTCAAAACATGCATGACTAAATCGGCCATCTGCGTTTCACCAGTTTAAGCCTTTTTCTGCTTGTGTATTTATATGGTAGTGCATTGCAGGTGTGCTGAAAGAAAACATGTGTTTTTCTTACGCCGTTGAGCGCACTAAAAAGGTGTGTTTTAACCAGTGCAGTACTTTTTTAATCATGAAGTTAGTTGTGTTCTTATTTTTTCATAAGTTACGTTTTATTTTTGTGTCGGTTTGCGTTGCATACGTGTGTCGGTTATTTTTTATGCGGATTTGGATTTGGTACACTCACATTTCCCTATTTGCGCCCGGAGGTCTTCAGAGGTCGCCCACTGATCATTCAGCTTCAAATTGAACACCAATGTCTTCTTTTAGTTACGACCGACAACCTAGTTTTTGCATTTTGACTCTGCCCTAAATAGGAGTGAAATTGCAGAAACGGGAACTTTATATAGCAATAAGCATACTTATTGCTAAAGTTGGGATGATATACCATCCTGGTCGCAGATTGGGAACAAGTTCCCTATTTGCGTTTTTGGAAGGGCTTGCATGATCGCAATTTGCGATGATGTATATAAATGTGTGAATCAAGTCTATGGTTAGAAAAATGTTCTCTCTTCCCGTAAAACAAGTTTCCACAGTCGTAACAATGACAGCATAATCACCAGCAGCGCGCTTCAACCTAAGGAGGTCGCTAATCGGAACATTTCCCTTACCTAATTAAAAAAGTATCAAAGTTTTAGTGAAGCCCAACTGTATAATCCATGCCCGTTCATCCATCCATCCACTTAATCCATGTTTTAGAACCCGTGTTGATGTGGCTCGTCTGGCGCAGAACACCCACGCCCTAACACCGCACCCGCTCTTTCTAAATGCATGAGCCGTACGAGACACCCGGCTCATTCCCACCACAGCCCATCCCGTCGGCAGCGACTCACATTTCGTAGACGTGCCCTGGCTTCGATCTCACGACACATACACCCTCGCGCTCACATTCCACCACGCCATCCGTCGGGCAGCGACTCACATTTCGTAGACTGCCCTGCTGCACGACTCCACGAGTGACACTTTCGGCTCCATTTTCCCATGCACCATTACCCTCCTCCCTCGGACAAGCGACTCACATTCGAGAGGCGGTGCATCCTACTGTGCTCGAACATGCTCAAACGAGAGACCACCCGGCTCTATTCCCAGGCGACACCCAAACTTGTTCGGTGAGCGACTCACACAAATTTTCGTCAGAGCGTGCCCCGCCACGAACCAACGTCCTATCAGTTTTTGGGTAACATAGCCCGGCTCATTCCACATCAGCAGCAATCCCGTCGTCAACGACATCACAATGTTCAGGAGACGCGCTGCCACCACTCTGCTCGACTCAACGAGAATGCACACGGCTCATTCCGCATCACACTCCATCCCGCGTCGGCAGGCGACTCACATCTATTCAGTAGACAGTGCCCTGGCATCGAGAGTCTCTATCACATCACTACACAACCATTCCTTTCACCGTCGGCAGCGAGAGCTCCACATTTGTCCGTAGACGTGCCCCTGCTCATCTCACGAGACACAACACACACGAGATCTACATACCCAATCACAAGCGCAATATAAGCTCGGCACGAGGCTCAGCATTCTCTGTAGCGCTGCCCTGCTGTCGAGCTACCAGACAGACTTCGGCTCAGTTCAGCCCACCAACACCGGCATCGCATCCGAGGTATATTAACCTCGGCAGCGAACTCACCATATCGTAGACCGCGTGAGACACCCGGGCTCATTTCCCACCCAAGAGTCTGAGCTTCGCGCGAGTCTTGCTTAGCCTAATCGTCGGCAGCGACATCACATTTCGTCGACGTGCCCTCCGTCTTGCTTCGACATCTCTCGCATCCCACATACCCCGCCCTCGGCGCGGGCAGCTCACAATATAATGCGTGAAGACGGGGCCCCTGTAGCTGATCACGCATTCGCTCTGCTCTCCAGCCAAACGCTACTAGGGCACACCTCCCCGTCCGGCAGCGACTCACATTTCGTAGAACGTGCCCTGCCGCCTCTCTCCATCCCCGTCGCAGCGAAAACTCACATTTCGTAGACGTGCCCCTGCTGACTCTCTCCCACCAACCCCATCCGTCGGCAGCACTCACATTTCGTAAGACGTGCCCTGTCGAACGCCTTCTCAGCCACCCGCTGGTAAAACCCATCCGTCGGCGAGGCCGAGACTTCACTTTCGTAGACGTGCCCCCTGCTCGACACCACTCTCCCTTACCCAGGGGGTTGATCGTCTGGGTCAACATCCCTCCCCGTCGGACAGGCGACTCACATTTCGTCCGACGTGCCCCGGTCTGCTCGACTCTCTCCATCACCGTCCGGCGCTGACTCAATTCGTAGAGCGTGCCCTGCCTTTTCTTTAGCTGCTAACCTATCCATCCCGTCCGAGCGACTTCAACAGGATCTTCAATCGTAGACGTGCCCACTACTAGGCTCGACTCTCCTCCATCTTACACCGATATTCTGGCAGCGAACTCACTATATTCGTTAGACGTGCCCCCTGCTCGCTAACGTCTTCTGACATAACGCATTAGTCGGCACTATTGCGAGCATCACTTTCTCGTAGACGTGCCCCTGCTCGACTCTCTCCATCCCGTCGGCAGCGACTCACATTTCGTAGACGTGCCCCTGCTCGACTCTCTCCATCCCATCGGCAGCGACTCACATTTCGTAGACGTGTCCCTGCTCGACCCTCTCCTCCACGTCGGCCATGCTTCGCACGTGCAGCGGCGAGTGCGGGATGGCCGCGTGCATCCAGGGCAGGCCGAGCAGCGACAGGAGCGCGTTCAGCAACGCTACGACCATCAGGTCCAGGTGGTACGCTGGGCCCTTCTTCAGCCTGCCGGGCGCAGCGGACGGAGAGCGGTCAGCACGGGGACAGGTGAGTTGCGTAGGTACGCAATTCGGTAGGGGTGGGAGATTTGGCCACTTGATGTAAGCGATTCGATGTATGTTTAGTGTTTGAAGGGGGTGTGTGTACTCGCATCGCTTATTTGAGTTCATTGACACTGGTTTATAGAACAAAATTTCTTGAATTGAACCATGCCTTTCATTTTTCCATATTCACACTGGTTGCTTAGATGTTCTTAAGTCCCCAGAAACTGGATGGTAGCAAAGAGTTATCGGGTAGACTCCAGGCGGCTTATCACTACTTAAAACATCGCTAATATCGAAATATTGACACAAATTTGCTGGCATATCGTTAGCATCACCTAATAGCATTTCGACAAAACAGCTCGTGAATGCTGATAGCAGCTGCCGTACAGAGCCTCAACCATCGACGGCCATTTTGCTTTTCGACGGTTTGTTAACATTAGCCGTTTTCACGATGGCTTATTTTGCGCGAAATGTTTTAAAACATTTTAAAATGTCTTAAAACATTTCGCGCAAAATAATCCATCGTGAAAACGGCTATTGTTATTTGTTCCTTTGACGTATGGATTGTTTATTCTCTTACGTGCGCCAATTACATAACATCATCTTTCCTCTGATTAAAGTGGCGATGGTTTTAACAATATCGAAGCAAAAAATAAACGAAAACAATAATAATAATAATAATAATAATAATAATAATAATAATAATAATAATAATAATAATAATAATGTCATTTAGTTTCATGCACCTCGCAGCCACATGTCACACACACATACAAATCACACGGTCATGCAATACAGTATGCACTAGTTGACACCATTGCTGGTCGACAACACATCTTGGTTAACACAATATAAGTGAAATTCAATTAAAGAGGCTCCAGATGTGATTTACATCGTATTCAACAATCAAACCAATAGCTTCTTACCGCGATGCTGGTTTTATTCCAAAACAGAAGACACACTCCATCTAAACATACGGTTTACGAGAGACAAAAAATCTTCACTCGCGAGGAGTGCGCATAGTGCGCATAAATGTGATCTCATCTGAGACAAGCAACTTTCGATGCAAGCAAAATAAGGAAACATCTAACCAGTTGATACAATCCAATTGTCGTACCATACCGTGGATACTGCTGTCGTCATTGCTGCCTGCTTACTTGTTGCCGGGATTGTTGACCATCGCGCTGGTGATGTTCTGGTCCATGAAGAACAGCAGCGAGAGACAGAAGCCGAGCAGAGCTGCGCCGAACACCGCCCCCACGTTCATACTCTTCACCTCCACCAGACCCAGCGCTTGGTCATCGTTATACCGGAACGGCGCCACTGCCGGGAGGGAGGCATCAGCAGGGTCAGCAGGGTCAGCAGGGTCCGAGAGGCGATAACAGCAGGCTATGAACCAAAATGGAATCATTTTCGGCCATCTTTGTGGCATTGCATGTTGAAATCGCATATTTAGTTTCAAGTTCATAATATGTATTTGGTTAGCTCTTTCGTTACTCCGGTACCGTTGCTAATAACATTTGGCGGGTGTGTTCGGTTAGAAGTTAGAACAATGCTATTTTATTCTGGGTTAGGACAGTGATATTGAACCGAGCCTTAATTTTATATCGTATTCCTTGTCATAATAAATAAATGAGATCCTGATACAATTCACATGAACAAAGATTCACGAATATTTTCAGATGAAAGTGACACGATAACAGCAGGAACTGTGCAGACCATTGGAAACAATTTGACATTGGTGCAGACCCGGCTCATTATACCCACCACACTCATTTTCCAAACGTGTGAATACATCTCGTCGTATCTGGGAAGCAGTTACGGTGAAGATTACCAGAAGTCAAAATTATGCGACAAAGAAACGTGTCGCCGAAGCTCAGATTTCAGCAGAAGGTGGGGTAATAGTTGGACGGTACCATTCCAGGACGGGGGCCAGGAAGCGGGCGTGTTTCCTCTCAACAATACTGACAAAAAACGCAAAGCAGCTTCTCCACTACCGCGAACTGCGAAGTGACGTCAATTCTGGGTAGCAGGGAATCGATGCACATGCTCGCGGTGAGTGGAAGGAAATGGCTAATCTCTAATGATGTGTGTGTGTGTGTGTATGTGTGTGTGTGTGTGTGTGTGTGTGTGTGTGTGTGTGTGTGTGTGTGTGTGTGTGTGCGGGTGTGCGCGTGTGCGCGTGTGCGCGTGTGCGCGTGTGCGCGTGTGCGCGTGTGCGCGTGCGGGTGTGCGGGTGTGCGGGTGTGCGGGTGTGCGGGTGTCCGGGTGTCCGGGTGTGCGTGTGTGTGTGTGTGTGTGTGTGTGTGTGTGTGTGTGTGTGTGTGTGTGTGTGTGTGTGTGTGTTCAACTGAAGCTGGACAGACTTGAGTCCCATGAACATGCTTGTATTATGATTTACGATATTAAAATATCCATTGTCCAAGTACTCATTCAAAACATAATGTGCAAGGTGAAATGGATATCAATGCTGACACGAACATCACTACCGAATGTCTTTGATTATGTTCGCAAATTGAACAAGAATCTTTTGAAAAGTCCTTGTCACACACTGCGTTACAGAGTTCAATTAGACATTCACCCTATTTCCATGGGTAGTTTTAACCGGTTTGAAACGAATGGCTTAAAACGGATTAGTTGGTTTCCGGCCATGTAAGTAGGCATATCTCGCCAGCAATCTTCGAGTACGAGAGGAAACGTACAATATTGACAGGCTGGCGAGATATGCCTACTTACAAGTAGCCAGAATGAAACTGATCAGTTTTAAGCCACCCGTTTCAAACCGGTTCAAACTGTCCATGAAAATACGGTACATTTTTCTCTGTATGACTGTTAACCGGTTACAGTACCTATATCACGGCTGTATCGCATTCAAAGGGGCAAATTAATATACTCCTGGATTGCATTATTGAACTTTTCCCTGAAACTTGAATTGTAATGGAATTTTATTGCTATTTTTTGGCCAGTAAAAAGCACGTAGAATGACGGCTGAAAGGGGAATATGTGCTCTGAAGGACATTGTGGACATTTGCCTGTAAGACCTGCACTTACGGTTCACATCCGCGAAGAGGTACGAGCCGACGAAGCTCATAACGAGCACAGCAATGGGCAGTGAATAGTCGGCCAGCAGTTCCCTCTTGCTGGCCTCCAGGTATGGCCTGATACAGAGATCGGGGCGACAGTGCAGATGGTGAGACTCCCATTCATACTGATCGAGCTGCTTTGACGTCAAAGATCGTCACAGCGATTGTCAGTGCACACGATATCCGGTATCGATAATGGGATTCATACACTCCGGAGAACAGCTATCGCATCAACACTCATATTCTGAGACCGTTCGATTCAATACTGCTCCTTTGTTGGCTTCAGTTAGTCACTCAGTCACTGAAAAGCCTAGCAGTTGTGGCGCTGTAAGCCGAAATCCGTCTCTCACGTCTTGTTGAAGTTGTAGAGCGAGACTCCGACCCAGAGAGTGCCGAGCATGAGCAGCAGGAACAGCAGACTGTTCTCTCTGCGGCAGTCGAGTGTCGCCAGCACCGTGCCGTTCACCACCTCACTGATGTCGAGGCCCTGCAGGTTCACCGTGCAGTTGGTCGACCAGTAGTTGTTCTGGAAGTCTGAAGCGGATAAGTGAGTTGGTGATTAAAGGAGGATGCTGTGGGAACTGAAAATGTGGGAATATGCACAGCGCTATGCATACAAACATCATGGTGCAGCTAGAGGCTCACACGATGTGCAAAATTTGAAGATGATTATGCAAAATACTCTGCAGGGGATTATAAGTAAACAGATACTGAGCCGAAACAAGATAAGGAAACCGTGTACAATATTGCTCCTTAGATTGACAACACGTCTCGACCTACCGGTTAACGCATCTCGCGAGGCATCTACGGCGAATGCTATGGAGATGAAGATGGCAAAGATTTCTTCGGTGGAGCGAGTGGACCATCGCATCAAGCGGGACACGCCGAATACGCTGTACAGCATGATGAAGAACGAGTTCCACAGGCCCACCGCGCAGTACATGGTGAAAAAGTCCAGCTTGAAGTCTTCACAGATGGTATGGATAACTGCAAGAGGTGGCGGGTACGTGGCCTTGAACAACGCTGCTGCGGTGATGGAGGGTGTTTGACATTAAGTCGGAGATGACATGTTCCGGCTGACTAGACATACTATTCCGTCTTCGATTACACAATGTTAGTTAATTACGTGGAGTTTCTAGGTTATCATGTTTTGACGTGAAAAAAATTAAGCGCATGGATAATTTAATTGTGTATTGTGCATTGATTAAATCGTCTACAGGTCATTACCCAGTTACAGACGAAGTCAGACAATAAAAACAATAAATAACACGCCAAAATTAGCACGTAAAAATACACAAACACATCACCAAGTCAGTTACAAATAAGTATCCAGCATCTTAGTAAAGCTAATATAAAGCTAATAATATTTTGACAAAACACATTTTTTCTTCAGATGGAATGTAAACAGCTCTTTTATATTCGAATTTCTATGCCAATGGTTTGATGAACCTTATCAGTTACTTTTCGAAGAAAACCCTGACATACTATTCCTTACTTAATCCATCGACACAATTAGAAAATAAAGTCTATGCGTCTGAAAATATGCGTAAATCAATTAGACTAAATGGCTTCGTCTGGCCTGGATGCGGTTATTAAACGTGGGCCGCCCTATAGCTCTGTAAGGATTAAACAGGAAATCTACAGTGGATGAAAACTGGTGCCTTGCAAAGTTTCTTTTAATATGAAAACTTGCTTGCGCCCTTAGTTTTCATATTTTGCTTTTTTACTACATCTCTCTTATTTCATAGTTTGCTGTAGAACCAAAGAAACGCTGCAGAACTGAAGGTTTAACTATCAGATTTCCAAGCTGAATTACAAACTGAGTAAGCTGGCCCAACGATATAATCCTCTAGACGTACCCTTCAAATGCGTCGAGGCTCATTATTTCTGTTGCTAGACCTACTCTGCGATTTGGTGTATCTTAGATCACTTTCCGATTATTTGAGTTCCGGTACTAGCAAAAAACTGTAACAGACAAACAGGAGAGGTAGGTGAGGCGACCGTGTGCACAGTGTAGACCGTATGTTCTGTCCACTTCATCGGCACCACCCGATGACGATGTGCCCGGTGAATAAATTATCCGTGAAAACGGCTAGGAGCAGTTCTTTCAGTGCACTATTCGAATATACCCTCCGTTTCTCTGGGGCGATGTTTGTTGTTGTCTGCCGGAAGCTAGCGTAGAAAGTATTCTTAAAAGCTTTGGTTAAGCACACCCGTAAAGTTCAATGTCAACATTGTCCATCGGTGCTGTCTGACGGTGCTACACGCAGTGAAATCTAATGAAACTATTTATGCCCTCGCCCCTGATACCGGGGCGAGGGCTATATAAATTGCATTGGATTTCACTGCGTGCAGCACAGACAAACAGAGACAAGTGCCAAGTGATGTCTTTGAAGTGGACAGAACAATATGGTCTACACTGTACAGTGGCAGCCAGTCAATAGGAGGAAACTCCAGACCTGCTGAAAGCCCTCAAGCGCGTGTGTTTCACCAATCTACACTTCTCGGCGGACTTCCCCAGCCCATCGTCGCCAGTGACGAATCGATTCGAGTTTGGACTCAGTGGCGCAATCCGCCTGTGGAGAGCTGTTAACACAAGCCCACCCTTCATCCATCACCCGGACGGTCTTGCTTCTAAGATGCCCAGTCGATTCTGGGGAGCCAAGCTGACAACGACGAAGCGCTTCCGGCCGGAGAGCGAAAATGTTTCAATTGTTGGCTATTGACATGTTTTGCCGAAATCGTGAAAAACGATGCGTGCGTGCTGTTTGGTTTACTGATGTCGAAATCCCGAGGGCCCTATAGGTACTAGGAGTTAAATGAGAGGCAAAAATTCAGCATGTGATGTTTGTAAACCTTTGCGCCAGTTATTATTTTACACTTTAAATCATTGTTAAGCGTTATCCACAGTTATGATTACAACAACTTGCTTGAATGTCTCGTCGTCATTTTCTTCTCCTTCTCCCTATTTGATCTTATAAATGCAAAGTTATATGAACAAATAACTGACCACAATACGTGAGGACTCTGTGTCCTTTCAAAGCAGTTTCCATTTTGACCTTGCGCTGGCTCTCAGACTCAGAACTCAGACTTGCCGTCTAACAATTGATAGTTAAAGCCTGACATGCCCCAAAGAACTTAAGCACTCATGCCAACTGTATGCACCATAGCATACCTTGCGTGCGATGCCTTGGCTTATACCTTTCCTTCGTTTGGCTTATGACGGTCTCGACTCCCCTCCTGCTCGTCGGATTATCCCGGTTCTCCTTCGTGTTAACCGTACTATCCTGCTGAAAGACGAGCTCTCCGACGAACATTGAGAGGAGGAGACTATGTAATTTAGAGGTATGTTAACTGTATTAAATCGATGTAGAAGAGGTGTTGGAGGGGATGGTGGTGGGGATGCTCTGGTGGGCTCTCATGGAAAGACTCGTGCTTAACTCATTAAAGCATGTCACGGCTTTGTTGCAGGCGAGAATGAGCGTGACTGCTTGATGGCGAGGCTGCTGGCCAAGCCGTTGCCATTTGTGATTAGTGTTTTATGTTTGCCGAGTGCTTATCGGTTATTTGGACCTATTTATATATAGGCAATATAATATGTATTTCAATGAAGGTGGATATAGCTTTTGTTTAAGTTACATTGGATGTGTTTTGTTAATAGTCTGTCAACTGTCATGTATTTATGACGTCTCGTGTCGCTCGCCATCTACAATCCCATGAAGTAATGACGGGGCGCCATTCTCGCCTGTTGGCTGGTGCTCATGCTCCGTATTGTCACAAGTTTCGATAACGGGCCAATACGTGTGGCTGTCACTATTACAAATTTAATTCGACTGATGCAAGTGACCCCACGCACTGGCCCCTATCCATCCTGTTTCCGCACCACTAGCGATCTTCAAACATGCTCTCACTATACCTACCGTTCGCCTCTGGGCGCCGACTTACTTTTGATGTAGATGGCCAGCGGAGCGGTGGTGAGCAGCACCATCAGAGGCTGCCCGCCGAACACGTAGAAAAACAGGCCGCCCAGGGTCTGGCCGATGATGACTTTCTTCACGTCTGTCGACACAACGCGAGACAGTTGACTATCTCGCAGGGGCGCAGCCAATTTTGCGACGGGGGGGGGGGCTTACCGAAGTGGGCCCCTTAGAAATTGGCTGATGCCGCCAACCCACCCAAAACAATGTTTATTTCGCTCATTTGGAAACTACTTCCCGTTGCCATGTGACAGTCCGTTCGGCCCATAAGCATTGGTTAAGCCAAGGTTTTTAACAACTGGGGGAGGGACGCGATGCTAACATACAATAGAATAGAAACAATCAACTATGAACGAAAACTAAATTGGTTTTTATCAGAACTTAAATTGGTCCCCTTCTGAGACCACGGAGGTTCGTATTTCAAACGCCGAAATGGCCCCTTGAAAAGCCGTGGCGGGGGTTGCTTAGCCTCCCCATAGTCCCCCTGGTTGCGCTTCTGCTATCTCGGGCGGTCGAAAAACTGGTAAGAAGCTCCTGAGTAGCACACTAGGCATATGTGCGCGGGAGAACGTGATTTGTGAAAAATGTTTAGGCAGTGATATCATCTAAGCATCTTAAGCTTGATGGATTAAATGATTAATTAACGATTAACTAATTGAAACAGCGTCAACGCTTACAAGTTCTCATTTTATAGCCGTTGCAAGCTGCTGGCTCATCGTTATAGTTGTGGTGACAGCCGGAGTAACGCGCTAACGTCGGGGTGTATGGTAAAGCATTGCCGTTGCTCAGTGAAGTGTACAGTTTATCTTTGCGCTCAGAGATGTTGCGGCTCATGCCCTGGACAATTGGTGTGAACCTGACCAACTAAGCAGGCCTGACTTGAAACACGAATCTGAACACAGCAAGGTGTCGAGACCTAACCAAGAACAGTTGCAATTGAGTAATGCCGGTAATCTGATTCTGGGCTTCTTTGGAGTTGACTCTATGTGACATCCTGAAGCTTCAAGACGACCATAGCCGCTGAGTACAACTTTACCACACCGACAGAACTTCAGGATAACCTGGCCGTATATGCTGTTTTAATTTGTTGAAGTCAACGGATCTTACATTTCACATCAAGTATTGCAAATTTTGCAAGGCTTCTTAACAATCAATTTATGTTCGCTGCTCTTTAATTAATATTTCCTAGTCTTCTTGAAGAAAGTTTGAATACCTAAATTAAAAGGAGTGTGCTCACTCTTTGGAATGTCAAATGTATTTTTCTTACGGTAAGAAGCTATTGGTTTGATCATTGGTTACGATAAAATTCACGTCTGGAGCCCCTTTAGTTGAAGTTTTACTTATATTCTGTTTTGCATTTGTTTTGTTTCACTAATAAACGATCGCCACTATAAACAGAGTCTAACGAAGATATTACCTTCAATGGCGCACCAAAGACAATAAACAACCCCCATACGAACAATGAAAAATAGTTATCGAGGCTCTGTTTGGCAGCTGCTATCAGCGAGCACGAGTTGTTTTCGATTGGCCAGCGCTAAAATATATGCTAACGTTGTAAGTGAAGGGCAATGATTCTAGTAGCGAAAGTTCTCTGGCGAATATCGATAATTGTGTGCTGCCAGCATGATCTTGGCGAATTTAGAATATCTCAGCAACTAGAGTGAATCTGGAGAAATGAAGTGTATGGCTAAATTCAGGCAGATCTGTTCTATAGACCATTTTCAACAACTCCACATGACCGATGTGAGTAGGCACACTCCCTTTAAGTAAAATAGAAACCTTCTCGGACAACATGATGTCTTGTCTATTACGATTTCAATCTAACACTTGTGCTCTTTAGTGTGGCTCTCGCCTCTCCGCTCTTCTGTACGGCAAATACTTGAAAGCGTATATAGTTGCATGATATCTATTTTGTCATTCAGTCTATATGTGAATGTGCATGTGCGAAATTGATGCCATTTTTTAAAGATATTATGATTTTTTAGAATCAGCGCATCAATATCTGTCTATATAATATTTTTGCGTGATCTATGGTTATTTTGTGAAAATTTTGAATTTGCTTTCACGGAAAAAATGATTTGCTGTCCCTCTTAGATATTTGTGTTTTCAGAGTTAGCGCATAGAAATCTATTTATATGGTGATTTTGAATTTTATCTATGGTGTCAACCAAAATTGTGAAAATTTTGAAATTGCTTTAACTCAAAAACGGTTTGTTGTCCCTCTTGGATATTTTGATTTTTATAATCAGCACGTCAATATCTGTCTAGATAGTGATTTTGTATAGTGATCTATGGTGTCAACCAAAATTTGATTTTTTGAAATTGCTATAACTCAAAAACGGTTTGTTGTCACTCTTAGATATTTTTAATTTCAGAATCAGCGCGTCAAGATCGGTTTATATGGTGATTGTTAGCGTGATCTATGGTGTCAATATTTGTTTCTTCTGAAATTAGAGTAACTCAAAAACTATTCGTTGTCCCTCTTAGATATTATGATTTTTGGAATTAGCGCGTCAATATCTGTATGTATGCACGTTTTCAAAGTGATCTATGGTGTCAACGAATGTCCATGTGAATGTGAATATCATGCAACTATATACGCTTAATACTTTAACTACCCACATCTAAGTACCGCGCCCGAACGCATCTCTATGCCAACGTATCTCTATCGGTAACAGAGCGTTTAAGCCGGCGTCACAGATCAGTCACTCGCGCGCGGCTCGTAAGCAGCGCCGGCCGGCCGCCGCCAGCGGTAACAATACGCGCCACCCTTCCCGGCGCGGCGGCGGCCCGCGGCGCGAGCGCGCGGCCGCAGGCTTCCCTCTTTCAAAAGCGGCGCGCATGACAGCCGCGCCTAATTAGGTCAATTGCCATTCAGGCAGTGACGACGGTAGCCGCGGCTCCAGTGATTACCAACTCTTGGACAGCCGCCGCTGCCGCCGCCACCGCCGCCGCCGCCGCCGCCGCCGCCGCCGCCCGCCGCGACCGGACGCGTATTGATTTTACATTGCAGCCGGCTCGGCCGCCCCTTCAGCAGAAGGCTATGGTGGCGATGATGACGCCGGCCGGCGGGCTGGCTGCGAGTGTGATGACGGCCTGGTTGAGAGGAGGCGGCTATAAGCCGAGCCTGGGTCAGGCCGGGCCGGCCGGCACACGCTGGACGGAGCGGCAGTCGGGGGGATAAGTGCGGCGCTCTTCAGCGCCGCGACAAAGTGGCTGGAGTGAGGAGGCGTGTTGAGGATGTGACACACTAACACGTGTCAGGTCTGCAGCTAATTCGCCGTAGGTTACGAATTGATTTCGAGTCGTGACAGAGAGTTGGGCGTGAGGTGGGCTGGCCAATGGGCCCAGGGCTGGGCCTGGGCTGACCTCAACTGAGCCTCAACTTAAAGGAAATCACTGGTCTCTGAGTGGGCTTGGGCTGATAATTTTGAAGTAAAGCGCACACCGTGCAAGGCAGGTCAAAGCCTACAAATATGTTAACCAGCAGTTTACTTCCACAGCAACACACAGGCGAGTTATACTATTTCTCATTTATAGTAAACAAGCAAATATGCTAGGATAATTATTTCACATTTTGTGAAAATAATTATATGCTTAATCTGAATGGGCCAAACAGGGCATGGGCCTCAACATTATTAATTTGACTGGGCCTGTTCTGGGCCTGGGTTTGGTGTTCATGGGCCTGGGCTGGGATGGACTGGGGGGGGGGGGGCTGGTGGGTCCATGACGAACTATGACGTGAAACACGCAATCACTGCCAAAGAACCAATTGCATACAAGGGAAGATTAACATGGAAGCCTTTGTGTACCTACTAAGTGGGAGAAGAGCTGAACATACCTGATATTTCATTTGGCAATTTTTATTTCGATACACCTGCATTGAGCGATACAATTTTACAAATAAACTATAGTTCTTGATTGATCCTAGCATTAAGAGCCGCCTTTTTAATTTGGACACTGCACTATCATCACATTTGTATTAAAACATTCAATCGCTGCATAACTCCGGAGGTGAAGCGCCTAAAAAACCTAGACATTCTATAGTTTTGTTTTTATATCAACATTGGAACAATGAGCAATTTACTCACAAATATGTAGTTTAGTTATTTTAGTTGATTCGTGGTCCGAAACGTTTAAATTCCAATTCGCTTATTTTGAACAAGTAAAATATGGAACGAATGCTTATAATTAGCTTGCATGCTATATCTCAGCAATATGCCTGACCTGGAAACAAGTCTTTTTGTGTATTAAATGTGAGTCACTTATGACTTACGGGAGCTATTGAAGTCGGTGTTAAATCAGGGTCGGGAGATAGGAAATGAGCCATATCCATGAGTCAATGTTGAGTCAGAACAAAAAGGTTAGAGGTTGATGTAATCATGCATTTGTACGTCTCCTTGACTTCGAGTTGCACCAGAGTCAGAAACATGGAGCCAGAATTAAGTCGTCCGTGACATTAATGATATTTGTATGCAATGGTATAGCAGGAAGAGTGCGTTTTAATAGTTTACCCCCACCAGACCGGCCAAATTTCACGGATTTAAACGAATAATTTATATACATTTAGTAACGGTCACGAAAGCTGCCACGTGTCACATGAACTTGTGTAGCCAGCGAGGGAACATGCAAACATACTGCTGTCGTCTTTACAATCGTCTTTGTTCATAGCTCTGCGGCACAGCATTCAACAGGCGTCCCGCTTTGAGAGACATCTATGGGCTGGAATAGAAGCTTCCAAGCTATGCGGCACAGCATGAATCAGGCGTTCCGCTTTGAGAGACATCTATGGGCTAGAATAGAAGCTTTTTAGCATGCGGCGCAGCATGAATCCGGCGTTGCACTTTGAGAGCCGCTTAAAGGGACACTGCCACCTTCCAAAAAGTTATCAAATGTATGCCATTTGTGGTGCAAAATATGAAGTAGTTGCTGCTGAACACGATTATGACATTTGTTTATCACAAAAAGTGCTCAATTTCATAAAAAATACGTTTTAGTATTTGGGCTGATGACGTCATATGAATGAATTTGGGGAAATAGAGAAAACCTTCACGCTGCCATATGTATAACTAGTGTATGGCTAATGTATGGCCAAATGTAAAACAAGTCGACTATCATTAACATTTAGTAAAGAGTGACGACGTCATCGGATCCTGGTCCCCATTCAAATACACTGGGGACTGGGGATTTTACAGATGTCAAAATCAAACTCAAATTTCTTTGTGATTCGACCTCGGTGGTTGTTGTAACTTATACTATACATAATTTAAATGCCAAGCAGCAAAAATGACTATCTCAACTGAAATATAATGTTAAGGTGGCAGTGTCCCTTTAAAGTGAATGTGCCTACTCTTTTGGAATGCCAAATATATTTTGATTACGGTAAGAAGCTATTGGTTTGATCATTGGTTACGACAAAATTCACGTCTGGAGCCCTTTAATATAATTTTTACTTATCTTCTGTTTTGAATTTGTTTTGTTTCAAAACTCATAAACGATTGCCATTATAAAAAGAGTAACAAAGATGTTGCATACAATGGCGCACCAAAGACAACAAACAACCTCATACGAACAGTGTAAAATAGTAGCCGAGGCTCTCTTTGGCAGCTCCTATCAGCGCGCACGAGTTGTTTTCTATTGGCCAGCGCTAACAATATATGCTAGCGTTGTAAGTCTTTGACGTGACCTGTGACGTCATCGGTGACCCTGATTCAACAATACTAGGTTTCCTTCTACAAATGTGGCAGGGCTATCGAATCCCGCTTGAATTGGTAAGATCGGTTCAGCAGTTCCGGAGACCAGAGAGGGGAGGGGGTCTATAAATAGCACGCCCCCACCCCCAGTAAGTCGCGTTACGAAATATACACCAGTAACTCGAGCTAATAAGCGTTTGAAATTTATAAGCATTTTAAAATGTATGCATTTTCTCACCTTTTCATTATATTATTTAACCTTCCCTGTATGAATAAAATATGATCCAGTGACCTGTGTGACTGTACTTTAACCACTTTAACCAAATCACATTGAGAAAGTCAGCCTGAAATACTTACATCATAACCCATGACAATTATAAGTCACTAGTAAGTCATAACTAACACCTTACCTCGATGAACGTCAGATTTTTTTCCGATCAAATAGTTCGAAAAAGCTATGGTAATATCGGAATCTGAAAAAATGACGCAAACTGCACTTGGTTTGCCGTAGTTATTAGTGATTATCTAAATTAAAACGTTGGGTTTTCATACGTTTTTTCTGCTCTATTTTGTAAAATGACGGGAAACAGAAGACGTTCGCACATAAACTAGCTAATCAAAATTTCAAACTGCATGCTTGTTTGTATGGTACTTGAGCAAACACAGCCAGGTTCACATTGGCGAAAGTGAGAAATCCTCACCTATTTTCCCTTCTGTGTTATGGTCATTTAGAATGCCAAAGGCTATGGCAGGAAGGATGCAGGCGAAGTACAAGAAGAAAGTGGTAGATATCGTCTTTTGTAGAGTCTTATTGCCAACAAAGCCATCCACGAAATCCTGTTAAAATAGACCAGCATCAATACAACATTCAGAAACAAGCAAAAATGGAGCAGTGAGTGGGTTGCCAATCGAGCAATTTGATCAAGGAAGAGAGCAATGATACAAATGCCAAAGCTTAGCATTACAAGACTGAGCGTGCATGAAAAGGTTATAAAAAGCTTGCATGTCATTCACAATAGTTCACAAAACACAGCTCGCCAGTCCCCTTATTTTACCTAAATTTGCAACAATGTATTCTAGCAAAATGGTGTTAGGAAAAAATCGGAACCCCAACACCATGACGTTTCACGCCCATCCCATGCAAAGGTTCGCTTTCAGAATAAAGGGTGTAAATAGACAGGCAGATATTGAGAGTCAAAATGAACATGTCTGCGTCATCGTTTCAAAATCGCCTCTCTACCTGCACATAGCATGCTGTCCTTCGCTGTAGATCATCTTTCAAGTCACGACCCAGTGAGCAAAACTTTTCGCCTTCCTGTCGAATGAATACAACGTGAGACCAGACAATAACATTTATCAAAATAGAAAACAATAATTTTACACAGTGTCTAATCGAGTAAATTATTTATTTTCAAGTTAGTGTTCGGCTGAAATTATCACCATACACAATGATTATTATTTTGCAGGCAACTTATATAAATGTCGACATATCTTTTGATCTTTCGTTGTTACCACTTCAACTGCGAAAGAAAATGCACTTTTCAAATTTGTATACCAATGCCAAAGACAAATTTCAATACGTCAATTACATATATTTTATGTTGTCTGAGAAACTACCGCTCTTTTTAAACCTTGAGCAGCGTAAAAGC
This sequence comes from Semibalanus balanoides, assembly GCA_014673585.1. Lineage (NCBI taxonomy): Eukaryota > Metazoa > Arthropoda > Thecostraca > Balanomorpha > Balanidae > Semibalanus > Semibalanus balanoides. Next base: position 8,495 of record VOPJ01016116.1, on the reverse strand, counting down.
AGAGGAGTTTAAGACTATCGCCGGCCATGACGTATAGGTACCATCAAAGCAGATTATATAACCTGCCTTCAAATGTCCCCCCCCCATTCTCCAGTTGATAGCGTGAGTAATTTTCCCTTCACCCAATCTGCCGTCATTACCTGCGGTACAGCGTCGTCGGGCGGCACACTGAGCACCACTCCCTCCGTCATCATCATCTGCGTCTGCTTCACCACCAACTGCATGAACTCCTGCTCGGTGTGCGCCTCGAGCAGCCGCTGCCGCACGTCCATGTCGGCGATGATGGTGGCGAACGTGCGGGCTGTCTCCAGCGCGTTCTTTGTACCTTTCTGAGGGGTGCAGATGGGTGTGTGTTGGTTATAAATGACGCCGGTTGAGTGTCTTCTCATACAATATGGCGAATGCCTGTGCAGCAATGGCCATCTTCTCAGCAGTACATTTCATTAGCACAAGTTCAACTACAGTCACTGCAAGTAAGGAGATCATCGACCTATTGCTTTTAATGAATATAGGATAGATTATTGTACACTTGAACAGTATTCTACCAGATCAATGGTCCCCGAGGAGCGTCTCCGGAATTGAAACATTCATCAGGGACTTAAAACCAGAAGACCATTCCCTTGCCCATCGGTCAAATTTCCCGCAACGTCTTGCCGACCAACGGAATCTCTGTCATACCTAATCCATTTATCATGTCTACACTGAGCGAGCTAGAGCAGACTGACGTATAAGAATGGTCATAAGAAAACCACAGCAAACCATGACAAATGAGGGTATCTTGCTTTAGTTCTGTTATTTTTCCATTTACTAAAATGATAGCCCATTACATGATCATGCGCATCAAGTGCAGCATTTTGACGTAAATTGATGCAGGACCACACCCTAATTGATGTTGTCCTCCTTTGTCGCGTTGATGAACGCTGAGTTGAATACATTCCTCTAATGTCTTCCGTGGGGACATCTGGTAATTAATTTGCGTCTCATTAGCACGTTCGTGAGATAGATTAGCAGCTAATCGAGACGATTCCCAATGGATTGCATGTGAGGAAGCTGCAATTAAATTCGACGTAGGGTCAGACTTCAGGTTGTTTTTTATGTTACTGAGCGCAAACATGGACAACATCCTTCAATGGGAATGAAATGTCGAGTTGGCTAATCCTGCAATTTAACAGCAAACACACTGCAACGCCAACTTAGAAGCGGCAAACCAACGTCATCATGAATATTATGATGGTGAACACTTCAGCTCTGGTAGAAGCGCAGCTTATGTGCATGTCTTTTAAATTTATTATTCGTACCTAACCTTTGTGTGAGCTTGTACGGTGAGGTACTTGACGTGGAATCGCTTATATATGTGTTACCACAAATAGGCAAATATATAAGCAGACCGTAGACTATGAATCTGTATTCCAACCTTTAGTACTGGCAATGTCTGTATGGATAAATTGCATGAATGCGACCATCTATTGGTTTTCGTTCTTGTTCCGACTCATTCCAGATCAACACCTTACACCATCCTCCTCTTGTAACCAATTGTAACTCTTGTAATTGGTGTACACGACCGAGCTCAGGATGCTGACGTGTCGACCTGTCCCTGTCTCTGCATCCCCAGCGTGTTCCCCCATTCCGCGCGGCTTTGATAGACGACATTATATCACTGTGTCGTCCGGCCGGGATTGGTGGCGTCCATCAAGTGACCGAGGCGGCAGATTACGCCGAGACAGTGAGAAGGTGCCGTGCCGTCTACCAACAGTGCCCGTGTTGGGGACCGCAGACCTAAGCAACCAGGGGTGAGGAACAGCCAACAAAACATCGTCAAGAGGGTTGATATTCTGGCACGCAGCGTAGCTCGATAAAAGCAGGTTGTTCTTCCACGGGGACAGACATAGGGCCATTGGGTCCCGGTCTCGAAGAAAATGTGGTCACGGTCACGGACAGAACGCTGCGCTTCCTCCAACTGATCTATTACGATACCAAATGAGAAAAAATGATCAAGCCAGGGGTCCTTCCTATTCACCGAGCTACAACACAGAGCCGAACTAGCACTACCATCGGCCGTCCATCTGCCAGTAGCACAGGTCGTTAGAGATTCTGTGACATTGATCGTCGGAGCTGTGGCCACCTCAGCAGCCTGTGCTCAAGGCCCGCTGCCCCGCTGACTCGCTATTCCGAACAGCCGCCGACGGCGAAAGGCCCACGCAGCAGCATTTCAACGCATGGCTGGCTCAATTTGAATCTGTTAGCCGGGAAAATGTAAATGTTTGCGATATCATCTTTATGTGTCGTAGAAGTCAATCAGATACGTAGAAGAACACAATGCGATAAAAATAACTTTTTAGGGGATTTTACTGTCTGGGGAGTGTTGTCTGCAAATGCCAATATTAATCAAAAGTCCGAAATCATCTCGATGCTGAACTTCAAGTTTTGAACACGATTAGTTACACAGCTAGCGAGCGTTCAAAATAATTTGACACAATGCATGGTGAAACGTCGTGTAAAAATATTACCAAAATGCCTGATAGGGGCCTGAAAATATCCTTTTTACGAAGGCCAGTATTGACGAGCGATTCCCGTAACTATATGTTTTACTAAGCGTCTCATTGATGATAACTTAACGTCTCAAGACTGATGGTCATATGATAGTCATGTTTCTAGATTTGTTCCAAAGTCAGATTCATTGTCATAGTCAGAGATAGTAGTCGATGTATGTATTGACAGTTGAAACACTCCGATACATAAAACGGCTGGTCTGAGTGTAGCGTCATGGTTAAAAGGCAGAGACATGTTAAAAACGACGCTCCGCAACATACACACTAGAAACTAAAATACACTCCATGATCATATGGATATGACACACTCACACACTCACGCCTTCAATCTTCATGCTCATGACACACTCACACAGCGGCCGATTTAAACATACACAACACCCATCATGCACCATGTGAAAGATCACCGAGTGTTAATCATAGGATTGCGTAGGACTAGGGCTTTGGAATAAGATGAACAACATTGTGTATGTCCAAATGAATCGATACCTATTACACTTAGGGAGCGATTTGCACTTGACCTCCCGATGACCCGCTGTTGGCGACGCTGTCCACGTATTCTCAGATAAGGTCAGTGGGCCAGATAACTGTGCCTGCTCTCAACTTCACTTAATGCCTTATTCTCTAATTCAACGTAACGAGCTCTGCTTTGAAAAATGAGCTCTGCTGCTACAGAGACTAATTCAACCACTAGATTGGAACTTAATTTTCAAAAACTGCATCGCCCCTTTAATATAATTCTTAAAACTTCAAGTGACATGCTTGACTTTCAGCTGACTTTGTTTGGTGTTGTGACACTGTGAGGCCGGAGGCTCGTTGTTCTGGGCAGAAGTGTGTCCATACGATTGATTTATAGGCGCTCGCATTCACCGGAACATGGCGGAAGCGACTGCGGATAAAAATATAGTGATGGAGTGGGCCCGAGCAATTTATGGCGGGACACCAAGTCTGAGGCGGGAGAGACCTCCAACGCACTCTCTAACTTATCATAGGAACTATATCATGATGTCCTATGCTGGATAAGGGTTTCTTAACTATTCAACCTATTGATGTTGTCTGTGTTTGTCATAATGCGATAATAAGGGTGATTTCTTTAGGATCAGTAGGTATTGTAAATTAACCTAATTTGTAATATATAGTACTTTGCTGTGATCGTATCACACAATGCACTTTATATAAACGTTCTTAGGATTGTATTCAAAGTAAGTACGGCCATACGGCTCATTCCTAGGATGTTTGGTCACTGTCAGTGCTGGTGGTGTGGTCAGTCCAGTCAACTCTGACCGTATGCTGTCGACAGGAGCGGTAAGTGAAGAGCTTGCAGTCGCGTCCTAACTCGTCCTCGCTCAGCTCTGATCAGTATACACAGCCGGAGTAACGCGACACGACGCCCAGCGGCAGCTCGTCGCCATACTCGTCCAACATCGCCTCCACAATGCGGCCTCGGTGCCGGACGGCGGGGGCGGACGGGGTAGACAAAGGAACCAATCCCCCTCTGTGAAGAGGATAGCAACAGGCGTTTTCCGACAATCCTCAAAGGCTCGACGCTCGAGACGGCGGAAAAGACGGAGCAAGTGGGATGTAATGGCTAAAGAAAACTGGCCATAAAAGACATAAGGTCCCGGGAGTACTTGCTCTTTAGCTCAATCAAACAAGCGGCTCCCACAGGCAGGATTAATGGGATGCAAACTATTCGCCACCATCAAGGATTTATGTACCGGAAACATTTGAGCAGCTTACGGCTCAGGCTCGTTTACATTGTTCTGTCTGTAGCGTTAGGGAACGATGGACTCGAGGCTCCATGGCATGAACTCGTCTCGTTTTTCTGGATAATTAGCAGATGTCCATGGAAAACGAGTTGTCTTATAGTACACAGATACCGATTCTTTAATACTTTGCGCTTGTTTTCTATGACAATTTTATATAGGAGTGGTAAAAAGTCATTTATTATCTAAATCATTTACATTTCTGGGCGGTCATGAGTGGAATATTTCCTATATGTGTACGTTTTCGTTTTAAAGAACCACCGCGCTGGCGCGATTAAAACCCCGTTCGAAATCTCAGCAAAAATCATTTTGAAACAATTTATACATTTTTTAGCTGAGGTCAATATTTTAGGCTCCAGAGGTTATCAAAAGTCAAAAAGGCTACTTTTGGCAAAACTATTTGCATAAATAACTTTTACCTAATGAAGACAAAGTAATAATTTTGACACCATCGTGTTTGTCTCGTCAAGGCACTTTAAGCCAAGTTGACCAGGTAAAGTCAACGTAAAAAATTGACCTCAGGTCAAGGTCAAATGGTGACTAAAGTAGGTCATGTTTATTTTTGAAATATGTGCCTCGACGAGACAAACACATTGGTGCCAGCTTCACTGATCTATCTTCATTTGGTCGAGAGTTATTGGTAAAAAAGTGTTTGTGATTTCAGACAACCTTATGTGATCTTGTAGAGGCCAAAGAGCTAAATATTTGCCTGAAGCATCATAAAGGTCTAAAGTAACACACACTATAAAAAGTTGTCCTGATCTGATGCGTGACTTCTAAATGGAACACATTTGTCAATTATTTGTCTTTGCTAGCAATAATTTGCAAATACAATGCAATTTGGTGGACACCATGCAACGTTACAGGAAAATGAATGTTAGCATTGGATTCCCGTCGTAGGTATTTTTCGATAGATAACTGGGCAGCGTTTGTTTCAAAGTTTTGGTTTGTTCATTCAATATCCACAAATGGTCAACGGAGGAGGCGTTTGCATACATTTGTAACGTTAAATATGGCCAATAACTATATATTTAATACAAAAAAGTGGACCAACCGCAACAGTTACAAAGGACCGGAACTGCTTAGCTAATCCCTTAACGATGGTATTATCTGGAATGGTGCGTCGTTTTCGCATTTATTGAAGAATACGTTGCAAACATGATTATATGTCAAATTTAGTCCGGTTTCCTAATGGCGGCCTAACGCTTCCAGCCGCCCGGGAGCGGCGAATGAGCGGCTTGGTCCGTAACGGTGCATATTTCATCAGCAGTATATCACATTATTCATTGGTTTAAAGGTATAATCTGTCTTACCCCTAATTAATCGGGACAATATTTAAAATAGGCATGCTTGTTTTCACCAGAGCATCTTAACCCGCGAGTTTCTGGATGGGGGGGGGGGGTATTTATAGCCCCCTTCCGTTATTTTGCAACAAACAATGTTATCGTCACCAAACTTTCTGTACCTTGTTGCATATCAATTTTACACATGTTGGCCGAAGAAAAAAGATGAGACTATGATAGGTCAACCAGAAATGACTTCAGAGTGACGTCATGTTCTGCGTTTTTCAAATGATAAATATGGTTTTGCGGAAAACGCTGTCAAAAGTACACTTAATATAGATTCAGTTGTTATATACAAAATGACAGCTAGTATAATCGGCTATGAAACTGTAATCTCGGATTTTAAAATTTTCGGAAATACTCAATTTTGTGATGTCTCTTTACCCAAATTTTCAAAAATACCAGAATTATATAAAAAAGGAATATATACGATTGAAACAAGTCCAATGAATATGAGCAGCAAGTTTGAAGCCAATATCCTCAAAAATGACTGACTTGCGACATTTCAAAGACAAATTTTGACCACCTCTACAGCATAACCATGCATACAAATTGCAGTTCTGTTTTTTGCTTCTGTATCTTAAATTTATATGGAACAATGTTTTTATGTCATTTTTCGCGTTCTAGTCGAAAAACGGACACAAAAACATGTGTTACAACTATAATTACCGTAATCTGCAGTTTTACCTGGTGACCTCGGATGTACTTGACCTAGCCCAAGGTCATCAACAGCCTTGAATGATACTTAGAAGTGTCAGGTACACAAACCATACCGATTTATCAACTGCTTATGCGTTTAAAGGGACCCTGCCACCTTCCCAAAAGTTCTAAAATGTACGCCGCTTGTGGTGCTAAATATGAAGTAATTGCTGCCGAAACGATTATGACATTTGTTTCTCACAAACATTGCTCAATCTCTAAAAAGTGAAGTTTTAAATATTCGGGCTGATGACGTCATATGAATGGATTTCGGGAATAGAGAAATTCAACGCTGCATATGAGGTTTTATGTTGGTCATTGGTCAAATGTAAAAAATCGTATATCAACTTTAGTAAAGAGTGACGGGTCATCGGATCAGAGTCCTCCGTTCAAATACACTGGGGACTTGGGGAATGTACAGATGTAAAACCAAACTCAAATTTATTTGTGATTCGATCAGTGGTTGTTTTAACTTAATAGTATACATAATTGCCATGCTAGACGGAAAATGGCTATCTCAACTCAAATATAATGTTAAGGTGGCAGTGTCCCTTTAATATCGCATTTTTACGCGACAACTCCATCTATGAGACTTTGATGACACGGTCAAACATTTTGTCTTTGACGTGACCTGTGAAGTCATCGGTGACACTGAGGTTAACATTATAAGGTTTCCTTCAACAAATTTGACAGGGCCATCGAAGGCCGCTTGAATTTTTCCGATCAATTCAGTAGTTTCGGAGATCAGAGTTTCCCTCAATAAGTCGCGTTACAGAATATACCCAGTAACTCGCGGGCTAACAAGGCACCGACAATGACATTATCTCTCGCTCCAACAGACAAGCCAACTACTTCCGCGCCGCGTGCCGCTGTTGACCTGTCGTGCGGCGTGGCTGGTCAGTGCCGACCACGCTCCTCCGTGTCAGCTGTAGGCCGACGTCGTGGGGCTGCCGCGGCGGCACGGATTCTTTCAGAGCTCGCCAATCAATAGCATGAGGTCCCGGCCAGGCCGCCGCTCTCCGGCCGCCGTGCCGCCCACCGGCGCCGGAGCTCCACCGCAGTCCTCCCGCTCCCGGACGCGCGCGGCGTCTGACCGGCCCAGCTGGCCCAGCTGGCCGCAGCGCCGCACTGGGTACCGCCGGCACACCAGGCCAGGCCGCGTAGTTTCTCTCCCAGACGTCCTCTCGCCACCTCGCAAAAATATCATCACCTTTCCTAACCTAACCTAACCTTTTCCGGAAAAATAACGCTAAACCTTATCTCGAGGTGGCGAGTAGATGTATGGGGCAAAATGCTAAGCGGACATGCCTGCTGCGGGCGGTCCGGAGGCATTACCCGCGCCGGACACGATCCGACGGAGACGCCGCCGCCGGCCGACGGAGAGGTCGGCTTCCGGCCGGCAGATGGGCGCAGAACAAAGGATGCTGATTGTCGCGTGCTCAGGCTTGTCGGATGAGGCGCCGCGGTCGGCTGACGGTGAGCAGTGAGCAGGGAGCAGTGGGCGGCGGGTGGCGGGCGGTGGGTGGCGGGCGGCGGACGGCGGACGGCGGTGGGCGGCGGGCGGCCGGGCGGCGGGCGGGTGACGCGGTGGGGAGGCGGAGGGCAGGACGCGGACGGCGGTCACGGCAAGGAGGCGACGAAGCGGACGGGGCGACGGCGGACGGCGGAGGCGGGCGGCGGACGCTGGACGGCGGGCGGGCGGCGGACGGCGGACGGCGGGCGGCGGGCGGTGGGCGGTGGGCGGTGGGAGGCGGGCGGTGGGTGGCGGGTGGCGGGTGGCGGGGGAGAGGGGGTGGTGCATCCTGACCTTTGGTGGGATCTGTTGACCAAGGCAGATTGTGGCCCACCCGGGGTGACAAGGCTGGGTGATCGGCCCCGCACAGCACACACAGCGGCGCCGAAACTGATCTCAGTTTATTGGTCAGCCTCGCCTGGCAGCAGTGCATGCTCTGAGGCGATGCTGCCTGAGCTTGATGTTCAGTTTGATGTCGGGATGTGAGAAAACATGTTTACCTGATTATTTGTCATCACATTTTTTTTTTTGTAATGTAAGAATTTATTACATCATCATTGGATTACATCATGTACATCATTGGTAAGTGATACAAAACTAATAAATCACGCAATTTATAAGCAGG